>KV751008.1:11131-21609 GCA_001692915.1 Glonium stellatum
TGATGTAACAATTAACTCCAAAATCCTATGAAGACCCCAACCGTGCTTGTTTAAACATACATTAAATCTACAGATAAGTACGTCATATTAAGAAAAGCTTGACGGCGAACCTGCCCCTCTCATCGTGCGAACCGACCTGGAACTGGAAGGCATAATGCTCGAATGTACCTTGATGAGGCGAAGGTACAGTAGCGCGATAATAACTCCATAAGTTGGAGTTGTTGCTCACGATAGAATCTACATGCTGGAAGATACTCGTGATCGTAGGAAGCGCCCGTGAATGTTGCATACGGTGAATATCTTGTACCGTCAACATAATGTAAAGACGATGGAACAGCTAGATAAATATAGCAGTTACGACAGAAGCTGATTATAGTAGAGTTAATGATTACTAAAATTTGCTTTCATTAATTCTATAACTAGGATACTAACATCGTCCGGGTAAGTTTGGGCGATTATTGGTCTAGACCCATTTTAATTGCGAGGTTGTTCTGAGCTTAAGCATTTAAACAACAAGTTTCTGATGGGGAACAAAGAAAGCCATTGCAGTATGAGAAAATAAAAGGCCCCTAAATGCTACAGATACCATACAATAAGATTCTGGATGCGAACCCCGACCACTATAAAAATGGAGTTATAAATAGAGGTTAGCATGAACTTTGAGTATTTGTTTAGGATTATTGAGGCGAACATCGGTAGCTTCTCATTTGGAGCCTTTGATGCCATCGTCTGATTTTTCTTCATCCTCTGTCGCTGATTCTGGCAAGTCCGATAAGTATTCCGAGGCTAGCACTAATTGATTTACTGATGTCGATACATTGGGCCCGTGTATCTGAGGAAATCTGCGGGGAACTGATGGATGAATCTTATGCTAAGATGTGGGAAGAGCCGGTGAACACACACTAAGCAAACCGGTGTCTTCTAACTAGGGCCTAAGCAGCTGTTAGAATAACCTTTGATTTATTTGAATGTATAATTGATAATTATTCGAACACAGGGCATGGACGATTTTCATGTGAAAACTTATTGCGAGAATAACGGCTTGAGAAATTCGGAAGAAATGCTTCATTTGTGAGCAATATATACTTACTCTCGGCTCAGAGAGAAGACTGTTTTCCTTTCAATTGAAAGGCTGTTAATTTCCTCGAATTAGTTGTCGTTGAGTTAGAACGCTATGATGCCACCCCTGCCCGCCGAGATAGTCAGATCACAAGCTTGGTGCTTGGCATGACGCTTGAGCTTTTCAAAGGTTTCAACAGCTACAGCTTCGCGCCTATGCGGATCGCCAATTCGTCGTAAGATACACTCTATCCTTCAAGCATGAAATCCAAAATTTATGCCTCTGCACGGAGCCTTCACCAAGCCTGTCGCGGTGACTCAGTATTACGGCAATCTGTTTTCCGATATCGAAATGCCGTACATACACCTATGTTGCACTCACAAACCCGACCACAATCCCGACAACAATCAACAGGTCCCTTCTGCCAGTTTCATACCTCTTCGCGGGATTTTGCGCGACCCCAAAAATCTCGTGACCGGGGCCCGAAAAGCACAGAAGATACGCAGACAGATTTCGAGGCTCTCGATGTACTAGGCAATACGCCTGCACCGACAACAGGCATTGACGCATGTACGCCTGAGGGATTCGCGTTGAACAATGGCCTTAGACTTAGCGGGAGTGGAATATTGCTTGTGGGAGGTGAGGCCTTTAGATGGCGACCCTGGGTGCGGGAAGGGAGTAAAGAAAGCACAAATAGCGAAGGGGGAGTAGGAAATGAAAGAGGATTTAGCGGGCGCGGTGGGCTTAAAAATTCTAAAGGACAATGGGAGGTGCAGAAGGAGGCGTGGGGAGTGCTGGATTTGGTATGGCCGAAACCAGGTGCGTATATGGACTCAGGATCTCTATCACATAAATTTGCGTCGAAGCCTCTCAAGAATATGACAGGCTGATATGGTATATCTATTCAGACCTCCTCATTATCGGAACAGGCCCTTCAGTTATGCCAGTATCGCCTACAACACGAAAACACATCAATGACTTGGGTATACGGTTAGAGATCCAAGACACAAGAAATGCGGCAGCACAGTTTAATCTTCTTGCCACTGAACGAGGTGTTCAGCAAGTGGCAGCAGCATTGATACCAATGGGCTGGGAAGAAGGGAATTAGGATGATTCGTAAACGAAACAAGTCAATGAGAAGGCGACTACACTAATGGTGATAAGGCTTAATGAGCATCATAATTGTGGTCGTATGTCGCAAGATTATACTTTTAAGGCATTTTCTGAGATATGTATCCGCGTGTATTCATATTGTAAGTATTCAATGAGTTATGAACCAGCTTCGTCGAAAGATATGGTTTCCCTTTCCCAGTTCTAACATTGTCCCTGATTGAGTTTCTTTGGTTGCAAAACTGTTTCCTAAAGGCTCGGCATTTTTAATTGCCTTCCTGAGCAACTATGAACGATTTACGTTTCTATTTCTTATGCTAGCACCTTCGTTGCTCAGCTTTCTGCTCTCATCCCGGATGACAAGCAAACGGTTCACCTTCCAATTGAAGATTACTCTTCCTTTAGCGCTTCAGTATAAATTTAAATAGATGTTCCGCTTTTCTTACATCATTGTCACCCTTTGCAACCACCTTCGCATCCTAACCTTACAGCAATCGCCAACGCCTTACATTCCTATCATGGGCTCTGCTCCTGTTCCAAATATTTGGAAGAAAAATATATCCGTTAGCTTCCCTGCAACTACCTAGCAAGAAATTGGGGTCATAAGTTGTTTGAAAAAGAAACCCCGTATGCCCCTTGCTAGCGGGCAGTGTCCGTAAAGGCACCTAAACTGGCTTCCTGCTTGTTCACAGCGGAGATGGCGGAGGTTAAGAATTACTATGTTCGTCAAAGGCCTTGTCTGAGTAGCTCCACAAAGAATAGCGATGATAAAGAAGAGACTCTCACCGAGAAGAAAAATGAAGATGTACTAAATGAACAGGGCATGAGATGGAAGGCGATAAGAAGGGGAAGCATCTGTAGAATGAGAATCGGAGTTTAGAAGAAAAACCAAAGCTAACGGCGCAGAAGTAAGTGCCGCACCAGCAAAAGTGCAAGCGTGGGCCGGTGTAGGGAGATATTATAGAAAAAGACTAGAATATTGTGTCTATACCGCCGGATGCTTATGCAGCATCAGCACCGTCAGGAAAGCACTACTAAATTACGCCTTCATGGCGGACCGGTGCTGATATCGTCCATTAAAGGAGCGCCCAGGTCTACTGTGAATACATTTCCAGCTATTAGTTCTTTAATTGAAGGCTCTTCAATTAGTCTATCAGTCTGCGGCACAGTTAACGGAGACGTACAAAATATTCCTGGATGCAACTGTCACTGCCATCAAAGAGGTACACAAAATCCCATCTCACTAGGAGGAACCTATGGCTATCTCTTCGTAAGCTTTACTAACTAGGTATTCCTACGGCCGGCGTGTAGCGAGCAGTGTGCCTCGCGGTGTCCAGCTCATTCAATATCCATTTCCTATCACTTTCCTCGTTAGCTCATTCTCGGCGCGTTAGGCTTTTTCATAACCTTCAGACCGATCTCCCGAGCTGTATTGACCTTCTTGCTAATTGCGTTCTCACGAACTCGCACGACATATTGATTTGCCTTTTGGGATAAGGTGTTCAATACGATTTCAAAATGTACAACGGCAAGACTATGCTCCACCTCGCAGCAGAAACTGGCGATTCGAAGACATCTGGCATACTGCAAAATGCACTACTTCGTTGAGTTGACGTTGTTGCGATAGATGCAAAATGTCTTACGGCGCTAGAGTATCTGCGTAAAAGAACCCATTCACATAAACCGATCGGACCATTTAGTGCGCTGCTTATGAGCGTGGGAATGGGTGGGAATGACGTGGATGATATTGTAAAGAACTTCGTGGATGGTGTGGAATTCCATGTTCCTTGGAAGGTTGCTTTTTCTATTTCCTAATATATCCAGTTGAGTACCTAAACCGGTTTCTCAGCATTGGGTATCTATCCATTGTTGAAGTAGTTATAAATGATAATTGAGGATGGTTATCCTGAGACGGTTTGATGAACAGCGGAAAGTAGTGAAGAATTATTCTTGGATTCGAGTAATGCACTAAAATTTTAATACAGTCCAACGCTTCGTTTGCAACAATATCAGCAACGTACGCATTTAATGACACATCAGACTGAAATGTACCAACACCACCCCATAGCGGTAGCATATATGCTACAGCGCGGGTATTCCTATCCACTATAAACCAGGCTAGAACCTACTCGCTCCACTAAGAAAAAGTCCAGACTGGTATCAAGGCACTCTTAAACCTGCAAAAAATGACAAAAGCACAAAAAAAGCCATAGAAGAAAGTGACAGCAAGAAAAACACGTAGCAGACGAGCCCCTGCTAGGTGCATAAAGGAAAAAATTATAATAATAATGAGTAAGGCTTAGATTTCGGACTCGCTTTTTGCCGTAGTTATAAGAAGCCATTATACCAAATCACGCGCCTCACGATCCATAATCTTCAACCAAGCCTAAACCTGCCGATCCCACCACAGTCCCGAAGACGCGCTTCGTCACCTGAAAGAAGCCTAATCCTACGCGCCGGGGGTGGTGCTCCTCTCACGACTATCCCTCTTGCTTCCTAAGAAGCGACTCCTAACCTTGGGGCTGTTTGCGCCAGCAATGCTTTGCGCATCCGCGGGTGTGAAGCTGCTCTTGATGACGACTTTACCGCTACCTGCTTCAATGACCTTCTCACCTCCGGTGCCCTGATCGCCGATGAAGAAGATGCCCTCGCCGAGATCTTCGGAACCGAACAATGCGTGGTCCTTGACTGTGACCTTGAACTGCGCGTCTGCCGCACACAGCACTTTGAACGACTCGTCGAATGTTACCTGGCCTGATGGTGCCTTGATATGTTTGGTCTTGTGCACCTCTTTTGAACCGACTGAGATGTGTACCTGAACTTTAGACGCTGCTGGGTAGCCGGATGCAGAAACAACGGTCAAGTTCGCAATGCCGTTGTCACCTGAAGGGGACTGGGCGCCAGTGAAGGACATGGCGCCCAGGCTCTTGTTGCGGTTGTGTGGCGAAGGGGTGGCGGTGTTTGCGGTTTCGACGCTGATGGCTGGTGGCATTTCGTCGATGCTACCGTTCGGAGTTCCGTCGTTCTCGAACTCCTCTGCCCCTTCTGCGCCACGGCTCTTGCGCCGCCTGAACCCGCGACCAATGAGCGAGGCGCCTTTCACGACCCCGCCACCCACGAGGGCTGCGCCCTTGCCGACACCCTTCACCGGCGCGCCAATGACTTTCCCGGGAGCTGCGAAGGTTCCGTGGAACGTGGATGAGCCTTGTCGCGCACGGACAACATAGTCTGGCTTGAACAGCATCTTCAGCCTGATGGCTCCTGATTTTCCATCTAAGCCTAACGTAACCTCTTGGGCCGCAAAAGGCTCCAAGATTTCAAGGTTAATAGCAGCTTTGCCAAGGAAGTCTGCCTTGTCGCCGAAATCCCAGTCGTAGACGATGACATCGAACTTAGCGGCTGTCCTTGATCGTACAGGGACCTCGAAATATTCATTCCACGCTGGATGCAATGTCTTTTTCTGCGTCTTGGTCTTGTAAATCTCTTTACCATTCAAATTAAACTTGCAGTATGGGTCGCTATAGCCATTTCGGTCCGCTGCTGGTAGGTCTGCGGCGTCTAGAATATCGACACGGAGAGTACCTTGGTTGTTGAAACTCTCGCTAGGATCCAAGCGCATTTTGATGGGCAGGTATTTCAAGCTGACTGTAATCTTGTTCTCGCGGCCATGATCGTCTCTGAGCGTGAGTTGCGTTGGTGTGTACTTAAGATTGTTAGAGTAATGAAAGGAAATGGGGGGTTGAGCTTCTTACCAAGCAGCGCCTGAGCACATCAAGCGTGGCTCCGGTCAATTTAGCTTTGATGCTATTTTCGTTGCCTTCACCTTTCTTGTCGACGTGTTCAATGAGTCGAAGAGTGATCTTCGAGAAGTCAAGTTCCCTGACCATCGCATCACCAACTATAAACGGCTATTAGTTTTGAAACACGACTAATTAATGTTTGATATCACCTACTCTCATTAAAAGTGTGATTTTTCGATCGCACTTTGGTTGATGAATACGACGGGAATGCCATATCATCCATGAGGATTTCAAGATAGCAATTCGTGTCAGAAAATTCGCCATCAATAAGCTTGAAGACGATAAGGCCAGATTCTAAATGAAGTTAGCATATTATCTTATTGCGTAATAGATGTTGGCTTACCATATTTCATCAAATCTTCTGGTCCGAGTCTGAGCTTCGGGATCTCTTTCTTTTGGCTAACGTCAGCCTCTGCTTGCTCCTTCTCACCTTTGTCAAGCTGCTTAGCAAGATCTGCCTCGCTATTAGCATTGCTGGGTTTAAGAGAAGAAATAGTCCCAATGGTACCACTACGAGAAACTTTGTTATCGTCGGAACTCTTCGGAGGGGAATCAGTGCTCTTTCTCGGGACTTCAGCGCTCGGTCGTTCTTTAATACTCTCTTTTTCCTCGTCATCCGGATCCACAACATGGTAAGTCGGATAGAACGAGCAAGTAAAGTTGAGAACACCTTTAGGAGAAGATCGAGGGCCTGTGCGGAGCGACTCAGATAGCAGTGTTTTCTGTTCATTGACCATAAACTCGCCATTTTCATCTTCTCGAATATATTCCGCGGCGGATAGTTCGACATGACCTAACGGTCGGTCCTTGCCAAGGTTTTCTTCGTCCATAACCTCGAGCAACAGCTTTTCTCGCTTAGAGTGCATTGGGACGTAGATAACCTCATCCCAGTCCGGGTTTAAGTTATTCTTGAAGGTGACCGTTCGGCCCTTCTCTACACCTGATAAAAGAACCTTGACGTATGGATCTGATTTGCCCATTGTTTCCACATTGCGCAAGTCGCGGGCGTTTTGGAAATGAAGGCGCATAACACCGATAGGTGTAACGTAGCCACCTGATCCACCAAGAGCGCCTTTTAGCGCAACAGGTTTCCATTGCAGCAACATCTTTGCCCTGCCGGTCTTCACGCCTGCAAGGTCGTACCACTCGTGCCCCTTAGCCATTTGATCAAGCATATCGTCGAGGGTAATCTGGCGGGTACCAATGATCGGATCAGCAGCTATATCTCTGTCATCCTTAATAACTAGTCCGAGTTTCGCCTTCTTCCGATCGGTGATGAGAATCTCTTTCGATGCGTCTGGCCAGACGGGGTTATTCGTTCTCTTTAGTTTCTTTGAGATATGTATTTCCTTTCCGTTGAGAAGTAGCACCGCATAAGGGTTTAGTTGTCCAATCAAACTCTTGCTGCCATCGAGTTCCTTGGCTTGTTCCACGGTGAACTTGACAATTCCAGTCATAGATTCTGGCGGGGGTTCTTCCGTGCCGTCCTCAAGTTTTATACCTTTAAGTACGGGGAAGAAGCGAATATCAGCCTGGACGATACCACGGGCTCTTCCATTTGCCATAACCTCAATATTCTGGTTTTCGTGTTCAGGGTTTTCTTCAAGTTGTTCCAGTGGAAATGTAGCGGTTCCGAGTTCTTTATCTTTTCGAATCTCGTTGTAGTCATATAACTGAATCGTCAGAGAATCCTTAAGTGAGGTGATGATGACGTTCACTGTTTCGTTCCAGCGCGGGTTCGCATTCTCATGGACGGTCTTTGTCCTCCCGAGTTCTTGTCGGCTATTGATAGAGACAACTGCATACGGATCGGGCGTACCAGAAAACTTATCAGGATTTTTCAAGCCCTGAGCACCATGGAAAGTTACTTGCAGAACACCGATCGCTTGATCCACCGGATTACCCGCAAGCATCTTGGCAATTTCGATAGGGAAGACATTGGGGGCGTACATCATCGGACCAAGATTGGCGTGAATCTGTTCCATAATGAAACTTTCAAGACCTGGAATGAAATTGATATCGAATCCAAAGGTTTCACCTCCGAGAGGTTTGCAAACATAATCAATCGTTGGTCGTTCCAAAAATGATATTTCGGCCCTCTCAATATGGGGAAAAGGAAGCTGGAGCTTGATTTTCACTCTCATTAGCCCTGAGAAAGCCATGTCTTCGACAATAACATCTAAACCTTTGCTGACAAGTCCTTTGCCGAGACGGATTTCCAGCACTATCTTGGGGTTGACCTTGTTCTTAATTTGTTTAGAAGTAAGATCTGCTGTGTCATTGGGGGTAAAGCTGAATTTCCAGTCCATGAGCACAATATCATCTTGGGCCTTAGGATAAGTCTTGACATGCTCTAATCTGGGAGGCTTCGTTCCAAGAATGAAATGCTTTAGTCTTAGACTGTCTAGAAAAGCAGGCGTAGAAGTAGACAAGACCTGGTCCACAGAGTTGACGATTGTTTCGCACAAAACTGGCGCATAAATAGGCCAAAACTTGACTAGGAAGCTGTTTATCCATTCTAAGCTCTCGTTGTCCGTTTCTAACCTGTTCTTAGCCATTTCGCGAATGATATCGTCCCGGAAATTGCGACGCACACGGCGAATAGAGGTCCGATAGTAGGTTCCGCAAAATGCCATGATGAGGAAGATCCACCCTAATCCACCACCAAGGACTGCCACAACCCAAGATGTTAAGCTAGCGAATATGATAACCCCGGTGTTGTGATACCAATCTGTGAACCACGTTAGCAGCAGGAAAGCAGTCGCTATACCGGTGTACATGCCTCCGAAGAATTTGTCCTCAACTCTGCTTTCCAACCATGTTTGGTGGTCCAACATTGTTCCCTCGTCCTCGTCTCCCGTGTCACCTTGGCCAAACCTCGGCGCCCAGCCTACTCTATCCCAGCGAGAATCGTCCTCTGGCGGATGACCATTGGCAGTAACGGCGTTTGGGGTTGTTGGAGACGCTGGTGCAGATGCTGCTTGTTTCGAGGGCGATGGGAGGTCGTATTTGGTGCCGGTTCCGTCATCCTACGAAATGTTGTTAGCACAAAAAAATGTCGCAACACAAGGCTCCGAGTGATTTCCCACAATGTCAGTAGCTAGAGCAACAGCGTTGGGTTTACGTTGGTGGTGAAGATTAGCTGGGACGTGCTGTACGGATATTAATTAGCTCAACAATCTCACACCGAGTGTCATTGCGGGGCTATTTACGGATCGGAGCTGCGCCTTCTTCTCTTCCGGAGACGCGTCAGGGTCAAATTGGTATGCTGCAGAACCTGCCGCTTTTGCCTCTCTCAAGACAGTATTTTCTGCGGCCTCAGCAGTGACACTGGAGTTCGGGTCCTGTGCCGCCTCGAGCGCGCCCTGTTGCTTGAGCTCCGACGCATGGGCGGAAGCCATTGTGACTTCAGTGTGACCAAAAACACGGCGGGAGGAATAACAGGAGAAGCTCAGGCGGAAAAGGAAGAGAAGTGTGTAGGCAGAGCGGGGACTGCCGACGGGGAAGAGGTGGAGTTGCGCTCAGCGATGGTGGTGTTCCAGAGCTTGGTTAGCTGTGCCCATTAGCTCGCTCGAAGGGTGGACTCTAATGCAGTCCCTTAGATTAGCGATTCACGGGCCGCGTCAGACTGGTTGGTGCAGCAGAAGGATTGAAGGAGCTGAAGGAGAGAAAGGAGCGAGATGAAAGAAGGAAAAGAAAAGGAACGACGGCTGGACTCTGGAGTTAGTGGTGAGGGAGCGTCCAGAGCCAACGATGACGAGGAACTTGGAAGCTCGACACCAACCCCGGTCGCCCGTTAGAGCTTGGAAACAGCAAACGCCAGCTCGGCTGAGGCACCCTAGGGCAGATCCATCCACGCCATCGTGGCAGCCCATAATTCACACTGAAGCGCAACACCCCCAGCCATATCTAAAACGGCATTCGCTGCGACTGGCTTTGCCGTTACATTGCCCTTGCCGTCTGGCCTGCTGTAGGCGCGCTCTTCCCGCCCCGCACACGGCTCGTCAATTCCTACTGTGATATCGTGGATTGCATTCATCCAAAGACTCTATGTACAAAGTAGTGGAAGGAAACTAAATGCTCGTGATCTTCATTATGCCCGCCCCATTAGTAAATCGCTTTGTGTGCTGTATCAAACCCATCCAATGCCATTACCCAGAGCTGAAAAACAACCGCCACCATGCAGGCTCCGCGCATGTGTCGTCCGCCTAGAAACCTAACGCCATGGTGCATCCACCGGGTATCGTCGCCCTCCAACGCCGCCATCTACTGACGTAACATACCGATGGACTCGCTGCCTGTCTATGTCCCTGTCCCGTTCCCGATCTCTGTCCCGCTCCCGCTCCCGTTCTCGTTCGCGTTCCGCAGACCGCCGTCTAGAGTTACGATTGGTATATTCATACGATTCTCTAGGGACAGACGCATCCGGGCTTCTTGGGCTCGTCTGCTTCATCCCATACCTTACGTTTGGTCGTGGATAATGGGTCGACCTCGGCGGCATTGGCGGC
>KV751008.1:21728-36854 GCA_001692915.1 Glonium stellatum
TGCCTGCGCTTGTGCAACATGCGTAGCGAACAGCGGTGCCTTTGTAGGGCCGTAAGCCGGCGGCTCTGACTTGCGGTTGTCGTGTGAGTACCGCCTTTCCTCAAAGTAAGGAGGAAAGTATTCCCGCGGACTGGATGGAGGCTCATGGCTTCGCCGATGACGTAGCACTGGGCTTGGGTTGCGTAGAGGAACGTCAGACTCAGAGTCTGTAGAAGATAGACTGTTTTCCCTCCGTAGATTAGGTCTCTTATGCACATAGCGAGGGTGCTGATCCGTCGGGGTAGCGCCGTCTTCAAACTCTCCATCCTCGCCGACACGCCGATCGGGAAGGCTGCGACGTCGGGTCCACGGACTACAGAAGTGACGGACGCTGTTTGCCATGACCCTGCCGCGACTCTCCATATATTGAAGGGGCGAGCGGGGAGAGTTTTTGGAGTAATGACGAACAATGGCAGGCCTTCCTTCGCGATTGCGGTACATAGGGTTTCTGAAATACTCGGCGGCTCCATTGCGTTCATCCACCTCGGTGTGGTCGCCTGCTGAAGAGTCTCCAGAAGTTTCACTGGAGGTCCGAGGCTCGTCTACTTCTATGTGCACTCGAGTAGAGGCGTTCCTCTGCTCCTCTGCCTGGGCTTCTTGTCTCAGCCTATCCGAGACGCCTTCATACCATTGTACCATAGCTTCGTCGGGCTTATCGGGAAAGCACTCTTTAGGAAGAATCTTCGGAAACGTGTCTCCTGTGGCTGGATCTATTATATCGAAGTCGCGCACGGCATTCTGAAGAAATGGAACATGCTCTTCGGGGCCGAGCAATAGCTGGATTGTCTGCCATTTGATGAAGCCCTTCCTTTTTAAGGCTGGTACGGACGGAGAAGCGAAGGTATTGTCGGTCGGAGCGGGTTGGAGAGAGTGAAGGCACCCGATGGATTTGTAAATGAAGGCTAAGGAGCCAGGCGGTGTTTCAACAAACAGAATGTCGTAATCGCCGCCAACAGCGCGATAGAACGCTGCGAGTTGGGATGGAGTGATGTCTGGGCATTCGCTGGGCTCGTAGTGTGAAGTCTGATAATGATTTTGTTAGCACTGCCTCCATAGATATGGTGTCTAACAAGGGTTAGCGGCTCAAGGGTACAGACGATGTAGTTGGCTATTCCAGCCAGAAGTCTATCCAAGAGGTCGACGCCACAGTTGTCTTGCTTGAAGAGATAACCCCAGAACTGAAACGCTTCCTTGCCTGCTGAATCAGCTGGCTCTGCGGCCATGTTATCTCAATCGTGGAAAATACCGCTGTGTGAGGTCCAGAAACAATGTTGGGCAAGCGGCGGTGACGGTTAGAGAGATTGGGTCATCCGATGTCGAGAATCCTGTTCTGCATGACGGAGGGCCTTAGGAGCGGCATACATATAGGTTGGCCCGCGTAGGCGCTGAGCAAGGTGACTGGAGGACTAAGCCCCAGAGCTGGCTCAGCCGCTGTCCGAATGGCCTTTCTTTCCAGGAACGGAGTCGCACAGCAAGGATGCTCGTTGGGCGAGTGATGGAGCGACACGATTGTACAAGCCACAACAGGCGACAGGCGACAACACGGCCACAGCCCCATTCAGGTACGCCCACGGCTAATATAAAGGCGCGAAGAGGCGTAAAAAGGCGAGAAAAGGCGAGAGAAGGCGAGAGAAGGCGTGAAAAGGCATGAAAAGGCGTAAAAGGGCGTGAGGCAGAAAAATGGCCGTGTCTCCGAACCGCTGGACTCCGACGCCCGATCAGACGTCAACCTCACGGAACAAATGACGCCTTGAGGTGAGCAGATCTTGTTTCGCTCACCATCTCGCCACATGCTCTCGGAGACATGCCGCCAACGGGTAAGCTAGTTTGGATTGAACATTAACGTGCAGATCGTTTCTATTACAAATATAAAGCAGTCGTGCTTATATGAAGCTAATGAAGGTAGGACGACCTCATCTAGGACATCTAACTGCACTACCTGACCTTACTATTGGGACCATCATAGCTAGAAAACCCGTTCCATTCGTACCGAAACTAATGTTCAAGCAACCTCAAGCTTCCCTGCACCACCACGTTCTCCAGGATTGACCCTGGAGGAATATCAATCGTGCTACCCTCCGTCGCCACGATGATGACCGTGCCCTTCAACGTCACACCTCGGCCTAAATTGACGGCGCCGGTAATGGTGAGGTGATCCAGCTCAACGATTCTAGGGATGCTGGGAATGCGCGCCTGAAAGCTGGAAACTTTCTTGAAGTCGCTGCCGAGCTTGATCAGAGGAGCGGGGCCGAATCGGTTCGGGTCAATGACGAGCTGGCCGTGCTGAAGAGTGTACAGATCCGACTTGACTAGCATAAGATCGGAACATGTCTTCACTGGCAAGAATCTCCTCCTCGGAACGTTCACGCCATGGGCGTTGCTGAAGTGGCGGATGGCGGCACCAACTGCCGTCTCTAGCTGAATAACGGACAAATCAGCCTCGCCCTTCTTGTCCGCTGCGATCGACTTCTCGTTGGGAATGATCTCCATGGCGAGCTCATTGTTCTCCACAACGCGTTTGACCGCCTTGAGGTCCATCCAGATGTTGTTGGTGTTAAAGTATTTGAATTTTTTGATTGACTTGAATTCGTTGACGTGCTCTTTAGGAACCTGTGCAATTTCTAGAAGGCGCACTGAACCCTCGTAGTCGATGATGGTACCACCCTTGACGTCGGCCTTAGTCTTGTCTGTCAGCTCCATTATGTATTCTGCCTTGGAATCGACCATGTGCTGCAAGATGCGGAGATCCACGACGGCTCCCAAGTTGTCCGCGTTAGACAAGAAGATGATCTCGATACCCCGTTCGAGAAGCTTGTCCAAAATGCCTGAGTTGTACAATGACTCGAAAACGTCACCGTGCCCTGGGGGATACCAGTTGGCAATGTCTGAATCTGCGGACTTTGGAGCAGGAAGAAGAGAGTCCTTAAGCACACGAGGATACTTTGACTGATTGAATGTCATGATGTCGATGTTGTGACCTTCATACTTCTTAATGATGTTGGCCGTATCGGTGTCGGTGTTGAATGAGTTCATGAGCACGAAAGGTACATTGACATCGTATGTCCTGTTTAGGTACTCAATCTGCCTCACGGACAAATCTAGGAAAGACATGCCATCACGGACTTCAATGACCGACTTAGGGCCAACGCAACCCATGGAAGTACCAAGACCACCGTTCAGCTTGACCACGGCAAGTTTGTTCAAGAATTCGACAGATTGAGAGTTGGCAAGATCGGCGTAGTCAACGACCTGCTCCGCCTTTGGCGGTGCAATACGAGACCACTCAATAGCAGTCCCTTTAGCCTTATCATTGAGGTATCTCCGGAAGAGGGCAAAGAAGTTGTCCATCTCGGTTTCAAACCTCTGCAATTGCCAAGTCAGCCACTGTTTATGAATATTCCTACAGTAATCCGTACCTGTTTCTCCTTCGTATCCGTCACTGTATCGGCGAGCTGGTTTAGAGCATTACGCATCTGGGAAGCGGCAACATTTGTGGAGGTGTTCTCGAACGCCTGAGTAGAAGGAAACTCGTTAGTTGACATATCTCTATAGTTTTAAAAGAGAACGACTAGTGAATAGGCTGTCTCTCCGGTAAAGGATCCGATGGCTATTTCCTGGGCTGGGTGAAAGGCGCAGAAAACGTTGGCACAGTCCAGAGGCAAGCATAGTGAAAAGATGCTACGATTATGGCTTTTAAGTTATTTTGGTGTCCTAATAATCCGGCTAATTGACCGCCAACTGCTGGCGGACTCTATGTGAATTGATGATCTGTCATTGTCGTTTGGGTTTGTATGTTCGATGAGTGAAAACGCCGCTCAGCGGATCGGATGCACAGAGCGAACGCTCTGAAAAGTAGTGACGCGTATTTGATAGCTTCTGTAAAACCTGCGGAACCGATTTTGGCGTACCTAGATAATGTATCGTAGCCTGTCATTGCTGAGAGATTTGTACCAAGGCGCTGGTTCGCAAGGCTGTCTCAGATCTCCCATACGACTCCGGAAATTTCCCGTCACTAAGAGATGCTGTACGAGACCATATCATGTCGAGCAGAGCGACGCAACGGTTATTGATTGTGGGGATGGCACCATTGTTGCGAAGGCCGGGGCGATGGCCTGTAGTTCGGCGGGCTAACATAGTGGGGCTCCCAGAGATGCAGAAAAAGCCTACTTACCACATGGGATTGGGTTTTGCCATGGTGCTTCCTGGCAAAGCTCTCTGCATCGCCGTTGCCGGCAGCAGCAGAGGGCTTCAAGTGCGAAGGAATTGCGCGGGAAGCCATTGTGAGCGGGAGTGTTGAGTCTAGAAAAATTGGGTTTCAGTTAGGATCTGTGACGAAAGACAGCGAAGAAGAGGGGCAGCAAAGCTCACCAGGGAGCTTGCTTGGCCAAAAAATCCAGACTCTTGGTCTGTGCTGCGGCTTACTTGACGAGGAATGCCGGCTACAGGATTAATTGAGTCCAGGCAGTCAGGCAATTGTTGAACGGCAAGGTGTGGGTGAAGGAAAATACAGATGGTGGTGTTGAGAGCCCAAAGAGATGGAGGGGGTGGTCTCTTATATCAAGTTGCTGTCGTTGGAGCAACTAGCAGTGCGGGATCTAAGCACATGTTTGGTAAGAGCCACATTTGGGCACGGCAATGGACCAGCTGAGGATGTCCCTCTATCGGCTCCCACCGTCCATGCCTCGGGGGCGATCGCACGCCGGCGTACTTTCTTTAGGGAATCCCATTACTCAAGAAGTATCCCAGTGCGTTCTGGCATATACCTTCTACCTCAGCATTACTTCCTTTCCCCGTGTGTAAGGGCAAGCTTTGAAGAGCAGGTCTAGCAGCTGGGTGCTGACAAGAGAATGCTCGCAAGCGGTGTAAAATGTTTCGTGCTCAGAAAGTCAATTGGGCTGAGTTTCTGGTGGAGGGGCTTGCGACTTGCATGCTGCTAATGCTGCTATGCTGCTACGGGAGGATTAAACGAGGCCTAGAGAGTTGTCTGCGGCGGTAAATCCGTTGAAGATAGATCGTCGGAGCATGACGCCACGAGCTCAACAAGGTAGTGCAGGCAGTGCAGGTAGTGCAGGTAGTGCAGGTAGTGCAGGGAAGTGCAGGTAGTGCAGACAATGCAGGCGGATAGCGCAGAATACCTAGGCAGTCACGTAGTCATCAGGCATACCAGGCATGCCAGGCATAAGACGCCCCTCCAAGTGGACAGCATAAGCTGAAACTCGCCCTGGGAAAAGAATATTGCCCAGGGCGTCATCCTGTTGTCACCCTCAACCTGTCAACGTCAAAAGCACAGTATTTCACGTCCGACATGCACGATTCCGACGGTATTTTTTTCACTCGGGAAATTAAGACGTACGCCACGATATTGAGTGCAATCCGTGCCGCCCGAAAACTAGTGGCGCCATAACCGCCCACACCCTCCGCTGCCGCACGTGGGGGCATTTAGAGACCTAGATGCCCAAAGAAACACCCCTGTCTCCACCATATCTACCTAGGTCTCTTCAAAGCCCTGCTTTCCAACACCAAGACTTCCAGCGGCTGGCTTATTTTACGCACCTGCGATATCGCCATTCTCCTACATTATCCCGATCTGGCTGAACTGGCGTGAGCTTGCTGGCGCATGATGCCCCTTAGACTGTTGATAAACAAAGGAAGCCAAAATAAGCTCTGCAGCCGTGGGTCCACAATCTCCGCCTTGCAGGGTTCACCGTTCAGCTCCGCTTTGCATTGCTCATGGTTTGAAGGCTCTGAAGATTTCAATAGATGGTGCATCTGCAAAAGGAACTGCCATCGGCTTCGTAACCCGTAATCTAATATTAGCGCCAGGAGAAAATGGTCGGACGAAATCGTCCATCAATTGAGACACCACCTTCGTCGCAAGAGATTCTAGCGTTTCAAAAGATGATTCCTCAATAGCCTAATACAGCTTCTGAGCTTATACTGCGGGAGTGGCTTGGAGTTGGGATGACTAACCTTAGTCAACAGCTGTTCCACTCTAGTATATTCGTCACTCTGGTCCTTAGCAAGACAGTCTATCCATAGGTCTGCCACTATAGGCTGCTTCATAAGCCTCTCATGACTATTTACACCAATAAGGCAGGGCACGCGGACGTTTTTCAGGTAGAGAACCCTAGATATCGTGCCATCCCCGTAAGCCCTGGAGTACGTGAGACCAGCACCCTCGCCAAGCATGCTACCCTTGGGATAAAAGACGTCCACTTCGCAAGCCATAAGTGAGGCTGGACTCGCTGTGGCCGATGTAGCTCCTTCGATGAGGTGTGCTAGATCCATGCTCGACAGCCAACTCGGGGCTGCCTCTTCAATTGATAAGATGACGCTTTTGCTCAGCTTTCCGTAGTGCACTGTGCTGCTATCCACCACATCGCCTTCAGCAGCAGAGCTGAACGGCTGAGGTAAAGAAACCGTCACAGTAAGCAAAGCTGGTTGTGGTTTTTTCCTGCCCCAGACATCGACTCCGGCATTGGCAGTCACCCGGAGATTGGAGACAGAAATTTGGTCGGTAACCTCTATCTGCCTGCACCGCCAGATAGCCTGACGCAGCAGCTTTTCTTCAGCCATGATTTGATCGGGTGGCGCCCTTTTAAAATTAATAAAGGGCGGCAACAGTCGAACTGTGAAGGTTTGACGGTTTCGCTCCAGAGAAAAGGCTGAGCAGGTCTAATATTGTATCCAGCATGTATTTCAGACAATAGTCGTCGTAGGGGGTCTTCGAATAATAAGAGAAGTCGTTAATTGGTACAACCAGTCCCCGCACCGAACTTTCCTGATGGCTTGAATGCGCACCGCGAACTTGACAATGTGGAGACAGCTCCTAAATAGATTAGAGAGCACGCGGTATAATGTGAAATAGGTGATAGTCTCGTAGCTCAAGATCTAGCTAGAGAATCGGAATATGTGTGCAGATGTATCCGTTGACAGGGCGGGGACAAACTGGCGCCCTTCAGCCCTGCCGAGCTCTTAGGCCTTGACCTCTTCGGGACGGCGGTGGCAGAAAAGCTAACCTATGGAAGATGGAACACTCCAGAATAGAGGCAGAGGCACCACCATTTAATTCCGCCTTCAGCACATTCACTTGAGCTCAACTATACTCTCCGAGCTGCTCAATAAACTCCTCTATTAACCCAGCATGGCGGACGCTCTCAAAGCCCAAGGAAACAAGCTCTTTGCAGAGAAGAAATTCAAGGAATCAATGTATACCCCCCCACATTGTCCCAGCCTCTTAGGCCACCACACTGACTTGGAGCAGCGAGAAGTTTTCACAAGCTATTGCGATAGAACCAGCGAATCATGTGCTCTATTCGAACCGTTCCGGTGCTTATGCCTCGTTAAGGGATTTCGAACATGCTCTGGAGGACGCAAATAAGGTGATCGAGATTAAGCCCGACTGGGCAAAGGGCTGGGGACGGAAGGGAACCGCCTTGCATGGACAAGGAAATCTTGGTGGGTTTAATTCCTGAAGGCTCAAGCTGAGAGCCTGTCACTGACTGTCTACAGTTGGAGCACACGACGCATACGAAGAGGCTCTGAAACTCGACCCGAATAACGCCCAAGCGAAATCTGGTCTTGACGCAGTAAAACGCGCAATTGATGCAGAAGCAAAAGAAGATGGTGTTGGCGGTGACCCTAGCGGAGGACTAGGAAACCTTTTCAACGACCCGCAGATGTTGCAAAAGCTCTCCAGCAACCCAAAGACAAGCGCCTTACTCGCTGACCCCGAGTTCATGGCCAAGCTCCAACGGCTCAAGACAAACCCTAATGCCATCGGGCAGGAGATGAGAGACCCACGGTTCCTGCAGGTTATGAGTGTCCTCTTAGGTATAGATATGCAATTTGGTGCTCCGGGAGCTGGCGAGAACCCCGCAGATGCGGGAAGGGCAACAGAGGCAGAAGAGGATGTTCCCATGCCCGATGCGAGGCCTGAGCCGAAGGAGGAGTCTGAGTCGGAGCCAGAACCAGAACTCGAAGATGAGGAAGAAATAGCTAAGAAGGAAGCCAAGGAAAAGGCCGACCAGGAGAAGAAATTAGGAACGGAATTCTACAGGAAGCGGCAATTTGACCTTGCTATCGAGCACTACGCTAAAGCATGGGAGTTACACAAGGACATCACCTACATGACAAACCTTGGCGCCGCCAAATTTGAGAAGGGAGATTACCAAGGCGCGATCGAAGCATGTGAGCAAGCTGTCGAGTATGGCAGAGAGATTCTCGCGGACTTCAAGATAATCGCTAAGTGAGCTCAAACACCTCCACTATGCCCCTAAGTCCACGTATAACTAACACTCGTCCAGGGCATTTGGCCGTATCGGGTCTGCCTATGAAAAGCTCGGGGACCTCCCGAACGCCATTCTCAACTACCAGCGCTCTCTGACCGAGCACCGGACCCCGGAAATCCTCGCAAAACTTCGTGCTGCCGAAAAGGCGAAAATCACTGCCGAAAAAGAGTCTTATATCAACCCGGCCGAAGCCGAAAAAGCGCGTGAGCTCGGCAACGCCAAGTTCAAAGAAGCTGACTGGCCGGCCGCGGTGGAAGCCTATAGCGAGATGATCAAGCGCGCGCCAAATGATCCGCGTGGATACTCTAACCGTGCAGCTTGCTTCATCAAGCTGCTGTCATTCCCCAGTGCCGTGCAGGACTGTGACGAGGCCATCAAGCGCGACCCCAACTTCATCCGCGCCTACATCCGCAAGGCCCAGGCTTACTTCGCCATGCGTGAGTATAGCAAGTGCATGGACGTGTGCACCGAGGCTATGGAGCACGACAAGGACGGCAAGAATATGCGTGAGATAGAACAGCAGCAGCAGAAGGCGATCCAGGCGCAGTTCTCGGCGCGAGAGGGCGAAACCGAAGCGCAGACGCTCGAGCGCATCCAAAAGGACCCGGAGGTAAGCTCATTCTTTTCCCGCAGTCATTCCATTCGCCAGCTCAGCCGCTGACTTCAACTAGATCGTGTCTATCCTGCAAGACCCTGTCATGCAGAGTATCCTGCAGCAAGCCAAGGACGACCCTGCAGCCTTGCAAGAACACATGAAGAATGCCCAGATCCGCGCAAATGTGCAGAAGCTGGTCGCTGCGGGCGTCATCCGCATGGGTCGGTAGAGGAAGGAGAGTGGTAGAGTGAGGGTGGAGAGAGGGCGTCAGCTCGGACTTGCAACATGGTATAATTAGTTTGCTATATCTCTTTATGATGAATGTCGGTTGGTTCAATGTGCATAGCGACTTGTAGGTAGCATCTGGCTTGCTTCTTAAAAAAGTTTCTTGAAACAACATGGTTCGGTCTCCGTGAACCCTAGGACCAGCGGCACAGCCGTCGGTGATGTTTTACACTTGAACCATTCTCACAATATCCCCATGCTAAACATTCGTGCACCATTAACTCTTCGGGGCCTTCACAATAGCACTACTGGAACACTGAAATTTGGATTTATGTTCGAACAAAGAAAGGCAAAAACGTTTAGTTGTGAGTTGCAACCTCCACTCACCACTCAATGACTTCATACCATACCTTCGCATTTCCTCCATGGAGGATCGATATAACCATTAAATTATATTTATAGTGAGTAACATGTTTCATAATGCGCAATTATAAGTGGATCGTTAAAATACTTGGTCGGTATCTCTAAAGGTCTCCGGAGCCTAGTAGGACTTTTATCCTACACTACAATCAATGCTAGGGAGTGTTTTGCTGGTTTAGCTCTCGCAAAAGTAGTTGCTTTGTTAGAGGGTCGACGAAAGGTACTTAATCTGCCGGCATAATCCATATCAATCGGAGCTTTAGGGGTTATTTCCGGGGGGGCAATCTATTCGGTATGGAATTTTGAAGACCTTCCGCGTTCCCCAGAAACCCTCCAACCAAACCAAAGCTTCCTTCTTTCTTCACGCCAATAATAAGTCTTAGAAAAGGTCTGCGCACATGACTCTCTTCGTAATAACCGAAAATCAAGGAAATCCAGCGCAATATATCCTACTTCGGCAATAGTCAGAGCAACATTCAGTCTCCTTTTAATTGAAAGTATCGCAGTTGATGGAGTGAAGTGGACCGTACCGCATCGGCATTTGGAGTAAAAGATATGAGGGTGTAAATGCGCTTTATAGTTCGCTAGGTTGCTGTTTTGGATATCTCCTTTCGTTTTTTCGTGAAGGGCGATAATTTTTCATAATGAAGCCTATTACTATCTGTATTGCTCTTGCGGCCTGCTTTCAAGCAGTGCACGCTCATTGTACGCAGCTGTTCGTCCACTCCACTATTAACAAGATTCCTAACGTTTAGTACCAGACCGCTGGACATCACTCATTGTCAACGGCACCACCACCGGCGCATTCTACTATGTTCGGTATGCATACACTCACCTACCATCTAACCGACGTACCACTAACCAGAGCCCGCAAGCCAAAACACCAACTACAATTCCCCCCTCACGGACGTCACCTCGAACGACATCCGCTGCAACACGGGCACGCTAGCCAGCGGGCCCACCACCAACGTCGCGACCGTCATCGCCGGCAGCACCGTCGGCATGGCACTCGACCAGACCATCTTCCACATCGGCGTGAGCCACCTCTTCCAACCCGTCCCCCCAATCCCCCATCCCTCTTCTCCCACCCCACACTAAGCACACAGCACCCCACAGCCCCTCCTCGCCTACCTCTCCAAAGCGCCCTCCGACATCCACACCTACGACGGCAGCGGCGCCTGGTTCAAGATCGCGCAAACCGGGCCCAGCTTCAGCTCCGGCGCCATCAGCTGGCCAACCCAGGTGTCGCAGTACACGTTCAAGATCCCGGCCAGCACGCCGCCGGGGCTGTACTTGCTGCGCGTCGAGCACATCGCCGTGCACAGCGCCAAGACGGTCGACGGCGCCCAGTTCTACATCGCCTGTGCCCAGATCGATGTTCGTGGGAGTGGGGGCGGTGCGCCGGCGCCGACGGTCAGTTTGCCGGGGGCGTATTCGAGTAGTGATCCGGGGATTTTGTTTAATGTGAGTGCGGGGAGTGGTTGGGAGGTATGGGGGGCGGAGATGCTGATGGCTGATTGTAGGACTATTATCCGATTCCGACGAGCTATACGATGCCTGGGCCGGCGGTGTGGGCCGGGTGATGCTGGTGGAGGTGTTTGGGAGTGTTTGTTGTGGATATGTCTAGGTAGAGACTGGAGGGGTTATGGTGACACATCGCTCTGTAAGTTTGCGTTGGTAGATTTTGTAAACACTCAATACGTATGTGTTTCAGTTGCTGTGATGCATCTTCTCCGGATATGTCTTCGTGATTGACTTTCGGCCATTCACTGGAGATGACAAACGCTCGTGAAAACGCCTTAAAGGAGCCGTTGTCTGCTGGAGAAAGCTGTGAATACGTTTACACATTTCCTGCAGGGATTTCTCAAACTCATGGAAGAGTTATCTTCATGGCAAGGATCCACTGGAACACGCCTGACTAGTAACCATGGGTGGACGTGAGCATGGACTTGTAACTACCGGCCCGTCCCTAGATGCATAATAGCCGATTCGTCATTGGAAAACAAAACGAGTGAAGTTAACATGGTTCCTTGCTATTGGATACGTGGAACGACATGATCAAATATCTAAATAATTGACGGCGCAAAATAAAATGAGAGAAGATACGAGGTAAATAGTGGGAAATAGCAACGAACTGTCATAATCCCTTTGCTATTACGGCATCTTATCATTTGCGGTTGTTGCGCAAGGATTTTAGCACCCATCATGTGGTGGCTGGCAGCCACCCCCCTTCCCCGTAAATAATTTTAGGCCATTTAACTCTGAAACATTTGCGAATTGTACTCTGAAGCACTTCAAGGGCCGGTCTAAAGCAGGCATATTGTGGGACCGGCTAAGCGGATTGCTCTCCACGCCATCCTTGTATGCCACTAAGGGTGCGTCTTGAACTATCTGATTACGCAGAACTGGCAGCGAACGGCCGTAGGCAGCGAACGCTTGTGGCCCTAAAATGGTTAGACGTATCTTGAAGGGCCTGATCGATCAGCAACGCTACTGTGGTTGCACGTTTTCGGGTGCATGCATAAAATTAGTGGTGTATAGCTGGTTTAGGGTTGGGTCTGGGATACTATGGCTGGGCCATTCAGGAATGTTTGCAGCTGTCGGTGTTGACTCGAGGCGGTTGACTGGCGATAGGTGCACGATCTCGACTTGGCTGGGACTTGGTATAGCTTATACTTTAGGTGCTTCCCGCCTCTCGTAGCCGCTGTGGCAACATCGGCCTAGTGAGTTCTCGCATATCTAGGCTCGGGAATTTCGAGCGAGGTTAACATTAAGTAACATTGGCTGGCGTCAGGGTCCCCCTCGGGGAAGGGCGTGTGACACCCGCTAGTGCAAGCTTACACTGGGAGGCGGGGGGCGTCATCCACCTTCACTGTCTGACTTACTCATAGTACTTGACTCCTTCGCCGCCTGCATTCCCACCACCAGAATGCGCCAGTCTGCCAAAAAACCGCCGTTATGACAGAAAGACGCTTGCCGGTCAGGCAATTGGTGATACTGTGTGAGTTTCTTCCTTTTTTGCCTTATAGCTGCATCGACCTTTTTAAGCAGTTAATTTTTGTGTACCTTGCAGCAAGCAGCCAGCCAACCAGACGGGCCTGCACAACTTTTTCTTATCTCACCAACAGGCTAACAATTTTCTCCCAACAGCAATATGTCGTTTCGCCGAACCAATAGCTCTCACGAGCGTTTTTCCTTACCTACCTGAAATGATCGAGAGCTTCGGGATCCCCAAAAATGATATTGCTCGTTGGGCTGGCTTAACTTCGTCCATGTTTTCATTCTGCCAATGTTTCACGGGTATAATATGGGGTATCGCTTCTGATCGATATGGGCGCAAGAACATAATTCTCGTCGGCTTAATCAATACCATGATTACCACTCTTATATGGGGTTTCTCAACATCCCTGCCGATGGCTATCACTGCAAGAGCTCTAGCAGGAGCAGGCTCGGGGAACGTGGGCATTTTAAGAACCACAGTTGCTGAGCTATGCCCATGGAAAGTGAGTCCCTCCTTCGAAAAGGCTAAATTTTGGGTGTGATTGCATGCTGACTCTGGAAAAGGAATTACAACCTCGAGCTTTTAGTATTATGCCTCTCGTTTTCACGATTGGCGCTATATTCGGACCGGTAATGCTGCTTCATGGCTCATTTCTTTTTTCTCTTGGCTTTACAATCCTAACTGTCAATTATATAGACTCTCGGAGGTGCTTTAGCAAACCCTCTCCATACGGACCCGAAGAAGCCGCGAGGACATTCATTTTTTGAGAAGTTTCCTTATGCACTACCAAATATCGTGGCGGCCTGCATTTTCTTCGTTGGTATTTCTACTGGATTCCTATTCTTAAGGGTGAGTTTATCTACTCTCTTAGGTCCTATCTTGTGCGCTAGTCGCAAACTGGTACACGCGAGTGGGTGTATTTGGTCCTTACCATAGAACAGAACCTTGAAAGTATTTTAGGTGCTTGTCCAAAACGATATATGCGGAGGAATTTGATAATTCTCTAGAATATCTGAAGCAATTCACGGCAGCACAATACGGATACCAGAATGGAGCTGTCATCTTGGTGGTGCATGGAATATGTTCGAGTCTTTTTACAAATGCAAGATGAAATTTGGCTGATGATGGCTAGGAAACGCTCGACACACGTAAAGACCTTCCCGACTACGGCTTGATTCTGGGTCGAAGACTTACCACTTTCCTAAAAAAGAAATTCCATGGTTTAAGAGGAGAAAAGAGTTCCGAAAGAGAGCCTTTGCTCAAACCCTCGCATCAAAAACCGCACATTAAAGCTATCGACGACGAAGAATCGTCCTCACAAGATTCGGTGAACTCACCAATACCTCAATCGAGGCCTAGTTACAAGGACGTTCTAACCAGGCAGGCTGTCATTAATTTGATAGTCTATGGACTTCTCGCGCTGTATACAATAGCATATGACCAGGTATTTATAAAATTTGCCCGGATAATGGTTGAATTCTGCTAATCCCATGAATAAAGTTACTTCCAGTTCTCATGCATCATCCTCTTCAGGACCCAGATAGTCCAGATGTTTCGCTTCCATTTAAATTCGCTGGGGGTTTTGGTGTTGGTAAGTTGGCTCTTTCACTCTCCTTCGCAGCTCCTATAATCACTCGAAGGAAAGATACGCATGCTTTCAAATATACATATTCCCCAGTATGGGTGTAGGCCGTGCTGACTTCAGCAACAGATTCTAGCGAAATAGGCGCTCTATTTACCATATACGGGGTCGTCTGCATGGCGATCCAGCTCTTCATCTTCCCCCCAATCGCCCGCTCCTTAGGCGTGCTACGCTGCCTCCGTCTCGTCTTCATGCTCTTCCCCATCGTCTTCTTCATCACCCCCTTCACGACCCTCCTGCCGACCCCCTTCACCAAGCAAGCCGGCCTCTTCGCCATCCTGATCCTCCGCGGCTTCGCCGGCACCTTCGCCTACCCATCCTCCACAATCCTGCTCACCAACAGCGCCAGCAGCCTCCGCACCCTCGGCACGCTCAACGGCATCGCGACCAGCGTATCGGCCATCGGCCGCGGCCTTGGCCCCGCCATCGGCGGCGGCGCCTTCACCATGGGCGTCAAGCACGGCTACATCATCGCGCCCTTCTGGATCCTCTCCGCCATCGCCCTCCTCACCACCATCCCGACCTTCTTCCTCATCGAGGGCGCCGGCTTCGGCGCCGACGACTCCGACTCCGACTCCGAAGATTGCGCCTCCGACGCCGCGACAGAGGTCCTCGCTAGCCCGACCGCCTCCTCCCTCGACATCAAGTCCAAGCACCGCCCCTCCTCCTCCTCTTCCTCTGGCTCCGATGAATACGACCACGACGACGAGGCTCTCGAGTCCGAATCCGACGACGGCATGGCGCTCGAGGACGACGACGCCGACGACGACGGTCGGGGTAGTCGCTGGCCGCAGCCCGGCCTGACGCGCGCGGGCAGCGGCGCGCTGGCGGCGGGGCGGCGCAGGCAGCGCTCGCCTAGGCGTAGGTCCTCCGTGCCCATTGGCATGGGGGTGGGGTTTCGTCGGTTTAGCTC
>KV751011.1:4734-23757 GCA_001692915.1 Glonium stellatum
GTATATAAATTGCATTATAGTAGTGGTATTGGAGGGGGGGTAATTCACGTGATTTTCGGGTATCGGGAAACAAATGTCCTAGTACTGTACACTGCTTTCTTTGTGCAAATTATGCACGGTTTCGGAACCGCCCCTTCCCGGACCATCGACCTCTCACCCGCTATTGTAGTGACCCTCTATTTCAGTATGATATTCAAATAATAGAACGCTAAAATAACAAACGGCCGGCTGCCTAAGATCGAAGCGTGCCAAGCACCTTGAAGCCTTCGGACTTCTCCCAGCGAAGCAACTATTTTTTTAGTAAGTCAAGAAAAGAATACAGAATTTGAGCATGCGTACCACCTAGATAATTCCTATGAAACTTTAACATCGAAGCTCATAACCCCATCACTTTTCCATCTCCACTCATTGATCCTTCATTTCAGACCTGTTTCTATGACCTATCCGGATGAAACAAGCCAGACAAAGCTCTCATTCAGGCTTGAACTACGCTGTGTAATGCAATAGTCGATTGAGCGATCAGCGCTCGCTGGAGCTCCATTCGGTTGATCAAATGCTCTCAGCAAAGCATTTTTGGTACCTGCCCTGTATACAGGCTTCTATTATCCTCCAAGCAAAAGCTCTGGGCCCGAGATTGTTTACTAGCAGGCTAGGATGTAAACTGCGCCTTAGGATGACGTGTATGATAGCCTCGGTAGCTACAATCTAGTGTCGGCCTGGGAAAGCTTCTGAATTTTCGTATATTCTCGCGAATACGATTACGAGACTAACGAGCATGAAATATTTAAGGCCCGGAATTCCTCACAGCAGACTAAGAATTCAACTCGTAAAATCTCGATAAGCTACTTAGCTGTCATCATGTATTTCCTTTTTACCTTTGTTTCTGCTTCATTCATCGTCACTGCTACTTCCGTCTCCAATGCCCATCAAACCTCTTCTGCTAAGGCCTGTCAACACTTCAGAAGCATTTATCCCAATTCCATTTATCTTCCAAATGAGACGCTATATACAGAAGCAAATGACGGTAAGTGACTTGGAGGAATGGTAACGTTTAGATTCCCTAGTAATTCTGTTATCAGCTTATTTTACGTCGAGTGCCTGGCTTGGTCCAGCTTGCGTATTTGCGCCTGCTTGTGCTGAGGATATGTCCCGGGCCGTCAGAACTCTGACCTATCTTAACACCCATTTTGCCATTCGGGGAGGAGGGCACATGCCCATCTCTAATGCTGCTAATATTAACTCATCGGGAGTGCTTTTGTCAACTTCGAGCCTCTCCCAATTGGATCTGTCTGATGATCAAACATCCGTTGCCGTGGGGTCAGGCAATAGGTGGGCCAATGTATACAAATACCTTGAACCATTTGGTTTGAGCGTTGTAGGTGGCCGAATGGGGGTTGTAGGGGTCCCCGGCCTTTTACTTGGCGGCGGACTTTCCTTTTTTGGCAACCAGTACGGCTGGGCTGCTGATAATGTGATCAAGTTTGAAGTTAGTAGTTTCCATTCGTTTATCACCCCTTCCACAGCCAGCGTTAACTCAGCCAGTGCGTCCTGGCGAACGGGAATATCGTTGAAGCTACTCGTACGAATGAGCATTCGGATCTCTTCTGGGCTTTGAAAGGCGGTGGGAATTCTTTCTGTCTAGTGACAAAGTTCCACTTACGGACACTACCTGTCCGTGCAGTTTATGTGGGAGAAGCCGATTACGGCAATAGTGTCAAATCTATATTCCTTGATGCGGTCTTCGCCTTCGCCGTCAATGGCTCAGCCGACTTTAAAGCAGCCATTGTTCCAATTGCTCGATGGAGACCATCACAGGGAGATCCGACATACAACTCTTGGTTATTTTACAACGGAAACAAATCATCACCTGCTGCCCTACAAAATTTTACCGCACCGAACATAGCGCCATTAAGCAATACATTCTCGTATCGGTCTATGTACGCATGGACTCAAGAAACTGACCCACCTACATCTCAAATCCATGGATTCCGTCAGCGGTTCTACGTCAATTCTATTACCGCATCCTTGGAAGCCATTTCCATCATTCATGACATATATTTCACAGCAGCGCAGGCCCAGCTATCGAATGTCACCGACTTCTTCACCGGCGTGGCTTTTATGCCCATGTGTAAAAGTTATTTCCTAGCGGGGAATGAGAGGGGAGGCGATCCTATGAGTGTAGATCCATCTCAGGCTCCGTACATTTGGATTGAGCAATCATTCAGCTGGTCTAATCCTGCTGATGATTCCAAGATTGAAGATTTCATCACAACTATCAATGATGAAATCAACGCAAACCTTGAAAGTCTAGCGGTAACATCTCCTTTTTTTTTATCTCAACGATGCGGATGCAGGCCAACCAGTATTCGAGGGTTATCCGAAGCAAAATGTGGAGCGGCTGAAAAAAATTCGTGCTGAGTATGACCCGGATATGGTATTTACATATCTCATGCCAGGCGGTTGGAAAGTAGAGCATATGTAAAGTCACCTTTTTCTCGGACAGCATCACGCAGAAACATTTAAAATTCATGTGATTTTTATAATAGCATTAATTCAGAAACTTGCCTGGTTGCGGGAAAGCGGCTGTATAGTTCACAAGATACTAGCGTAGAACATGGATAATTACAGATACGATATATTAAGACATTTATAGCATAAATTTAAGGAAAGAGCTAAGCTGGAAGAGAATGTTACACAGGAACGAAAGGGCGAAGGTTGGGTGGAGGCTTTTAGCTAAGACCGGTACACTGTCTATATTTACTGTACCGCATATAGCCTTTCGTAGTACTACTATTTAGCTTAAATGCAATGTTGGAACGATTTATTTATCTTATATACCATACTTGGTTTCACACGGACCTCAAAGGCGTGAAAAATGTACGATATGTAGATAAAAGTAATGCAGTCCCAGTTCTAGATCAACAATATCAAAGTTGTATCAGTTCAGAGAGTAATGGCGCTGTAGAGCTTTCATAGTCAACTAAATTAAATTGGAAGATCTTATATCTCATCACAGTGCGATCCTTTCTGTCGGCTATTCTGCACAAGTGTAAGCATCACAAGCCAACAATTGTCTCCTATACTAAGTAATGGCTTGTTAGGCTTAGGCTATAATACGTAGATCTTGTTTTCTGCCATAGTATAACTTTTAGTTGTTTGAAGACTACATCAGGTGAAGTCTCGCTAGCATTGTTATGTATAGTTAATAGCAACTAAGCAAAGTTAAGCGCTAAATTATTTTAATAAGGCTTGCCCGTGCACATCACTGTGCTAGGTACATACTGTAAGTTAGTCCGCCGCCATCTCTCTAAGCGACTCCGCAATCAGCACGGCTATACAGAGGACCCTAGCAAAAGTTCCGCTCGCCGCCTTTAAGCGGTAGCTAGAAGGAGGGCCGAAGACTTCGGCACCTTAGCTAGTAGCGTTAGGGGTGCGACGCCAAAAAACGGTTACCTTAGGAACCAGAGTAGCTAAAAGGCGCCCTAAAAGTCCCCGGGAAATTGGCAGTACTTTCTGCCAGCATTAGCCGGCGGTGAGCAAGGACATTTGCTAGGGTCCACTCGTAATTGGACCTCCGCAGTCAGTGCGTCAGGCACCTGTTATGAAGATACCCACCCTACAGGCTCCTACCTCTCAGCTAAATTATACAACATGAGCCGATTCTCAAGACAAGATTCCGTATGCTGCTTTATCGCTGTTCACTCTGTACGACCCTGACTTACTCTAGCAGGATGAAGAGCGCTTGCCCGAGGGTATGCGCCGCGTAGGCTATGACGCCGACACGCAGCGATACCAATACCGGGATGAAGACGGCTCCTTCTGGGAAGGGCCGGAAGGTGCACGGTATGGGATGTTACAGCGAGGTCGGTGACCATCCACAGCCAGCTTTCTGGCCTATGAGCTTAACCCTTCTTTCTTAGCGGGCACACCTAGACGGCCGCTATCCGCAGACGAGGTACGTTCGTCAGTCAATCCTTATATGCGCTCCTGGGCCTTATAGCTAACTTGAAATAGGAACACACGCTTAAAAAGGGCAACCGCGAAGCCTGGGGCTATATGTTCCCATTCCTCCTCCTCGCTGTCGTTTTTCTGCTTCTGCTCTTCCGCTTTTTAGACTACGGCTCCGGTTCTGCACAGCCTTTAAACTGTCCAGAACACAGTCATACCTATACAGTGAAGTCTGGCGACACATGCTGGGCGATTGCTACGGACCATGGCGTAGAATTGACCCAGCTGACCGACCTCAACCCTGGACTAAACTGCAACAAATTAATGATAGGCAACGACATCTGTGTACCTGCTAGAAACAAGGCGGAGTGAAGGTAAGAAGACTGCGACCATGCCAGTTTGCGAACATGGAAGTCGGTCTCGAACAAACCACGATATTCAAGGCCAGTCTACGCCTCCATAAGAGCTGAGGAGATATCTCTTATTATACGGTTATACCTGAGAAAATTGTCTAACTTCTTTCCACATTTGAGTTTTAGGCACAAGAGGAAATGGCCAAATAGATGTTTTTGCTAGAAGAACCTTTCATCTTACTAAATGTGATGCCGTTGCACCACTAGACTTCGTGCTTCTCTTCTCTTTTTACATTCCGACACCAACAAGCCCACGACATCCTCACTCTCCTACCCAGAAAATAGCCAAGACTCTGGTATGTCAAAATCGAAGCTCGAGTTGCCCGTCTGTAATATTAATCTTCATTAGCATTTCAGTTCTCGTAGCGTAGCACCAATGAACATACCATAAAGTCCCATCCTAGCTCGTTATCTTCGCCTTGCATGCCAGCGTCTTGTAATGCATCATAGGTTTCATTATCAGCACTCTCCGTGTTCCCTGTCTTCAATAGTCTGTAGCAAATTTCCGCGCTCTTCCTTGCCACATCTAGAATACCTTATTCAGGGGATGTACCAGCCTGCATTGCATCGATTTGGCCCAATGCACATGAAACGAATATACGACCCTTCACGTTCATTTCTCCTACTTCAATCCTATGTGCTGCATGACTTATAGACTCTTGTATTGCTTTGTATATCTCTTTGCGAGACGTTGAATTAATGGAAGCAGAGCTGAAAGAATCAAAGTCCTCCTGAAGTTGGGTGATAAGCTCCAAGCAAAGAGTCAAGGTAGCGTGTACAAAGACGCTTCTAAAAGGTTCGCCACCAAGAATTGTGAGTTGTGTATAATCATTATCTTGAGTCGGGGAATCGGAGAGATGTGAGGGAAAGGAAGGCGAAAGGAGGAGGGACGATTCCACGCATATTTTGCGAGAGAAGTAATATGTAGGATTTGCTTTAGTCCTGATAGCGAAGGGACGATGAAGGGCAAGAAGGAATCTGCGAGTAAAGAGACCGAACAGTTTGACTTGGGACGCTGTTGGTGTGGTCTGATTTACGGAGGTAGACGAAATAGGAAAAGACTGGAGCATAAGGAAATTGGAGCGGCACGCGTTGTTGAGCTCCACACCCAGACGGAGAGTTTCGTCGAATGATTGTTCGTAGCGAAAATCGTTAAGATATTGTGTTATTTTCAGTCTGGTGAGTAGAGATCTCATGAGGCCAATTTGAACGGACATTTGCGTGAACACAACCACCGGCTTTGACACAGGAGATACTTTTACGCCTTCATCCATCTCCAAGTCGTCAATATTAGCAGGTGGTTCACAGTCAAAATCCTTACAAGAAATTAGTGGTGGCATGCCGGAGTCTAAACTTGATTGGACTGAAATTTCCAGGATTATGGCCCAAAGTCTTCTTCTTAATTCGGAGTGAAAAATTGACGCCTTAGGGAGATGCTTGGGATCTCGGTGTAGACCCATATTCATTGCAGTTCGCAGAAGAGATCCTGCTGATATCCAGACTAAGTTACTGCTAATGCCGTGGGTTTGACGGGCTATTAGGAGAAGACAGTAGATTTGAAGACCACGTAGGGTCAGGCGAGCTTTTTCGAATGGTGACTTCAGCCATGATTGAGTGGCATGTATCCAGAGGTAAGATGATGTGCGCAGTGATATTGAATTACTTGCTCCCTTATGAAAGCAAGTGCCTATGGCCATAACCAGAAGCAGCTTTATGACAAAGTCCGCACTTGCTAGTTCAGGATTGTTCCAGTATTCAATGTACTCTCGTTGAAACGATGGAATGTGTAGTACTCTGTATATTGATTCGAATGTTCGGAAATACAGATAAATGAGCTCGTCAGATACTTCTCTTGGAGGAACATAGTCTCTAAAACCAGGCGCAACTGACTGCTGAGTTAGGCGATCAGATTTTGCTGTCCTAGCTATCATTTTACATTTTTGAACAAGAGAATATATTTCCGAAGCTTTATCAACCTCGGCCTTGTATCTGAAACGACTTAGCAGTTCAAACTAGCTCGCAGTCAGCCTCATGAGCATGATACCAACCATTCAGAAGGGGCGTGGATGTTTATCAGTGGGTTTGAATGCGGTAGCAATCTATACATTTTTGATGAATGATCACACAGGATTGAATGGTACAAATTGTGAAAGGAGCTGGAACAGTATTGATATGGATGATGAAAGTCTGAAGTCCGTACCAGTTCAATACTATTTGCCCAGTGGCTTGCTCCAAAGAGCCTTGTCTTGGAGAAACTGCCTGTTGTATATGAGCCCGTGTCGTCAATGACTGATGATGCTTTCGCAGGGACTTGTGGCTCTCGAGTGGCTGCTTCCGACAATCTGAGCTCCAAGTCCCGCACCCGATTTTCGAGAGCTTAGACGGTCGAACTGGAGTGAGGAATTTCCGAACTAGCCGAACAATTCACCGATCTTTCTCTTTGGCTATGGATAAAAGGCTCGTGCCTGGATATGTTACACTCAGTTGGGTTTTGGCTTGCTGAAGCATCGAGAGGCCCAGTCCCGAATGGGCTATATATACTACTTGTGCTCTCGTAGCTTACTGTGAGGGGTGTAGCGGATGAATTTGTCATATTCACATATCGTCGCATCCTCAAACTTGAGACTAGGATCGGACTATAAGTACAGGCTATGCTCTTGGATTTAATGCAGTGGTCGCATGGCGTTTGTCGGTCACATTTTATCTTCCTTTGCCGGCATTTTGCACAAGCCAATGCTGGTCTGCGGCGTTTGCAAACCACATTTCCATCCATGGACAGGTAGTTATTACTAACAGAAATATTTATCCCACGACGGATGGAATGTAACGCTTAATGAATGAAAAAACAAAAAGGGAGACGAAGAGTTGTAGAACTATTGAGGGGAAAGTTCGGTGTATTCAAGGTTGGCTAAAACCAAACACCGGGAACCTTTATGTTTTTCGCGGTAGGGATCTGTACTGGAGTACTCATACTTTGTCGGCAAAAAATCAAGACCAGTGCATCAATCATTGCCTTTGCTGGTCTGTACGGTTTCTGTTCTGAGCAATAATTTCCTTGACGTCATTTTGTTTAGCTCGTGTCCCTAAGGATCCAAGAAATAATGGTACTTATATACGGATGGGAATGTTTATCGTAGCCATCGCAGCACTTATAGGGCCGCCTATTAACAGAGCTGTGGTCTCTCACTATGGAGGCTTTGAACAGCTTTCAACATTAGCAGTTTTTTAGTTGTATGTGGTGCATTTTCGATCCATTAGCTAGGCATGTATCTGGTAAAGGGTTTGTTGGAAAAACCTGATCCGATCTTAGTAGAAATCAAAAGTCAGGATTTAGGGAGAGAAATAGCGAAGGATAAGGACAACAGTTCTCTACTCAGAAAAAGCATAAGACGAGAAAAAAAAAAAAATCTTTATACCTGTAAATGTTAGCATTTATCCTGGAGTAACGGTGGAAGAAGGCTGGTTTGAGAGTAGTTAAGATAAAACCGTCGGGATAGAGTTATGAAGATTGGGTCAAGCAAACTCGCCGCCTGCCTAAGCGTGCCTAAGCGTGCGCTTTGTTGATTTTAATAGAACTTTCTTTATTTGCCAAGACGGGATAAACCTAGATATTATACAATTGTTCAGACTTTCCTTCTCTTATTCCTTTTTATAACTTTCTCCTTGACTTCTAAAACTTGATGCTCATTCTCCTCTAGAGCTCTTTTCGCCCTCTTTTTGGCTACTGCTTTTGTACGCACTGTAGTCTCAATTTCCTCAATGCCGTTAATCTCGGACTTGATAGACTGTTCTTCTTCCTTGGCTTCAGCTTTCGCTACGAGCCTTTCTGAGAAGGCTTTCAGGTCCGCGGTGAAAAGGACAGAATGGGCCCAGCCAGCTTCTTTACCCCACATACTGCGAAAGCGGTTTGCTACGGCGTCGTACGTAGCTTTGGTCAAACTACTGTGCTTGCCTTTACCGAATTTATAATCTCGCTGGGCGATCTGCCAGACTGAATAAGAGTGTCAGTCATTGTACAGACAAAACGAGGGGCCTAGCATCTTACCGTGAGTGTCAACCGGCACCGATTCAGACCATCCTAAACCCATCAAACATACGCAGTCTGCCACCTTCGGCCCCACGCCATGTAAGGCTAAAAGCTCCTCGTGTGCCTTGCGATAGCCCTCCCGACCGCCCTCGGCCAGTTCGCCAGCGGCTTTGGGCTCTACGCCAAGTGGAGGGTTTTCCGGATTGCTCAGGCCTTCAAGCCAATCCAAGCCCTTCTCTTTTGCCACCATGACCGCTGTCTTGTAGATGTATTTAGCCCGGTACCCAAAACCTAGCTTCATCAAGTGTTGTTCGACGGTCGGGTCAGTCAATGCTTCAGGCGAAGGAAAGTCATGATATGGTGTCGATCCGATGTGGCCGATGAGCGGTCCGTAGTGCAAACAAAGGTTATGGACCATCTGAGAAATTCGTGAGATGTTGTTATTACTGCTACATATGAAGCCTAGCAAGGCTTCCCACGCATCTTGTTGCAATATCCGCACGCCTGTGAACTTGGGAGCCCTCTTCTTGAAGTTCGCATCTGCGGATGCCCATTGATTGTAGAGATCTGCGAGGTTCGGCTTGAGATTGAAGTAATGCTTTACTAAGTCGAGGGTATCGTCTTTATCTTGAGCGACTGGCTCTACGGTAGAGGGCGCATTGGAAGGGGGTGGTGTTGGGAGAGGGTGGGAGGCGACTGGGAAGATGGCGCGATAATGCAAGTATTCGGGATCTTGGCGAAGAGATAAAATGCGGCCGTGTAGAGCGCAAGACCATTCGTCATCTTCAGACTTCCTCCATCTTCAAGGCAGTTACAAGTTAGCCAAGGGCAGTGTTGGATTGTGCTCATCCTTACCGAAAAGATTGACCGCAGCGTAATGTAGTGTTAATGCAGAGCTCAGTTAAGCTGACTGGAAGCTTCTGCCAATCTGTTTTCCGAATTGCAGTCATTGTCAACGTGATGCGCGGGAATGCTGCGTCTTCCGGGGTTTGGTGTCAAAGGGACAGCAGTTAGTGTGGAGCTTCGCGACTTCGCGCGCCTTTGGGTTCACACGCGATGGAACTGGAGCACGTGGGAGCAGCCAGACAATTAATCTGATTAGATATCACACAGATAGATCTGCTAAGTAGATCGGATCTTAACCCCTGATCTTGGCAAACTATTATTGCAAATACGTGCGATGCGATTCGCTAGATTTGTTAGATTCTGCCATCGTCATAGGGCGCTGTAAGATGCTCTGTTGTGCATATGATTTGTGTGTTTGTGTTGGTCGCATGCCTACATCGGCATGAGCGTGTGACTTAGGCTCAAAAGTAGACGGTTGAGCTTTCTTCTGCCCATCTTAGTGTAGTAATTCGGGTACGATGCCACATGCTACCTCTTATATTGACATCACCAACGTTCCACGTGGCAATATCAAAAGGCTTTAGCTACTTAAATATCGGACAACGTAAACTATGCCCGCAGCATGCCGTTCTAGTCTAGACACGGTGATAGTGTTTGTACTAAGCGTATCTCAACAAAACAGTATTTCACTATAAATAATCTTTTCCGAGCTGGAAGGCTCCAAAACCAATCACTGTCATTTATCCAATAGCTGGGCTGAATACTTTTCCCCTTCCTGACTTTAATAAGTGTCTCAGTCACCATATAATTACAGACGAAGGAAAAGCTATAACATTCCACCCGCGATGAAGGTCCTTTATAAGAATAACACGTAGCACATGTGCCAAAGAAACGCCTGACGTTTTGTTAGGTGGAATAAATCATGAAGATTCAATCTTGGCCAGGCACACAATGGGATCTGAAATGATACGAGAAACAGACGGCCGATGAAGCATGGCCGCCATTTACCAAGCGTTTACATCGAAATATTCCTGATAAGCATGTTAGCTCAATCGCATCACAAATTGGGCTCTTTGAAATCGAGTAAAAGGACTTACTTCTCCGAAGAATGTAACAACAACGGTCCTGTCAGCAAACTTGCGGCCGGCTAGAGCTCGCAACGCTTTCTGCGCTGATTCTGGCTTGTCGTACTTAACGTATATTTTGCCAACTCCAGCGCTTAGCCTAGGACCACTTGGCTTTGGCACTTTAAGTTCAAGAACTTGACCGTATTTCTCGCATTCCTCTCTAACGTCCTCGCAGATTTCTATAGGGGTCGCATCAGTAAACGAGTAATGCGTAACGGGAGGGAAATAGAGGCATACCTTCGTATTCGTCCGGGTCCATCAGCTCTTCTGGTGTGACCATATTCAAGAGCTGCAAGACACGGCCCTGTTCGAGATCCGTAGAGGTTGTTCCGGCAAGCATGGACATAGCGTTGACGCCCATCTCTAATCCGGCCGCTTGTTGAACACCAATGCTAGCGCGTTGTACTTTCAAATGGTCGTCGCCCAGCTCCATACCATTCAAACCTTCCACGGCAATGTCGGTAACATGAGGTTCAACGTACTCACAGAACGCAATACCCTAGCTTTGTTAGATTCATACAGGAGGAATCATAGGAAAACGCTTACCCTGGATTGCTCGGTCCCGGTGTCCTTGACCAGTACAAACGCCTTAAGATCTCCGAACGCAACGAGCAACTCCGTAACCTGTTCCTCTGTAAGGTATGTAGGAATGTGAGAGACACTAATTTTATTCGCCGTATCCTTGACTACACCCGAGATAGTTCCTTCTTCGTAATCGGGGTCCTCTCCCGCTGCTGGGACAATATAGTCTTTAGGTCTCCGGATCGACAAACCAGCTTGGTCGCCGTTGTGAGTACCATTCGATGTTTCCATATTATCATTATCTTCCATAGATATGCCATCCATAGCCAGCGCCACGGTAGCGTCCTCTGCCGTCTTAAACTCAAGAAGAGCAAATGCTCTATCTTTAGCAATTTGTGAAGAGATACAAGGATCGAGTCCTTGGACGACATTAAGGCCATTCAATTGAAGGTTGAAGAAGTCGACCAGAGACTCGTCGGTTGCAGACGGAGGCAAATTGTAGGCCAGTAATCTCTTAGACTGTCGCGCATTCGAGGGTTTGAGGGCTGAGGCGCTTGCAGAGCCAGCAGGTTGGTTGATGAAAGCTTGGAGCCGACTTGGATCCATAGGCTGTTGACGCGGAGCTCCAGGGAGCGGAAACATACCAGATAATTTGGCCTGTTCCGCGGTGACGTTTTCGTAGCCGATGGGCTTGATATCCCATTGGGTCATTCGCCTTTTCCGCTCCTGGATAGATACGACATCGGTCAAATCTGGTGTCGGCTCTCTTTTCTTTGGCGGAGGGCTTGCGCTCTTCTTCCTCTCTCTCGCCCCAAAACCATCACGCTCTCTCCTTCCCCTTCCACCCCGATCGCCCCGATCACCCCGATCACCCCGATCGTCAAAGAGCTCGCGGTCACGTCGTGCTGGCCGCTCTTCTTCATCTCTTCTAGGCTCTCTCCTTGAAGATGCGCGGTCTCGGTCCCAGCCTCTGTCTTCGCGTCTATCTCGGCCGGCATATCTGTCTTCCCGTTCCCTCTCCCTGTAATCTCGGCTAGAGGAGTAGCTATCTACCTCATACTCTCGACGGGAGCTACGATGGCCAGGAGATCTCGAGCGGCGACGGCGATCACGGTCTCCACGGTCTCGTCGGTCATCTCGGTCACCCCGTGAAGACTATGGGAGATCGCAATTAGCGTGAGAGTCGCAAAGCATCGCAAAGGGACTTACAAAGTGAGAGCGCGAGGAACCGTGTCGGCCACTATCTAGATTTATAGAGTTAGTACTGGAAGCTGGTTAGTAATGCTGAGAAGAAGTAGTTCACCTCTCGAGTAGGCGTCGCCGTTCATGTTAAGGGCGGGTTAGCCTGCGCGTGTAGACGAGCTGAGTTGGCTGGGATGGCGGAGGGGCAGTAGAGCGGCCAAAAAGCGCGCAGATGGCTTCCAAGAGCAGAGTGCTCGATCAGCGCAAGACTGCGATAGATGTAAAGATGTGGAGTGGTGGGTTGGTGGAGGTGTTGCAGTCGGGAGGCTCTGCAAAACGGCTGGGCGAGATTTCGGCTCGAGTTTGATGACCTCCTAGCGCGAATTGGCCCCTGTCACGTCCACGAGCTTAACACCACTTATTTTTCGTGCGTGGTAGCATTGGCTGCCCAGCTGCCGTGGCCCTTTTTATCCGCTTTTTAAGGCCTCCAGGAGACATTCACGAAATCGGATTCACATCCCCGAACTGAATGTGAAATTCTTTCTCTCTGCGAGTCCTGACGCTTTTGCTTCTGCTGGCCAGCTGTCAATTGATCAAAGTCGTGCTTTTTGCAGGAACAGCTGCCTGCAAAGCGGCTTTATGTATGCAACACCACGACAGTCTGGTAAATATGAAGAATCTAGATCCATTCGAGCAATCGCAGCTATTACAGACTATCAGACCACACTAAATGTTGTTAGAACGAAATGTCGACCAGCAAAGGAGGCCATCCGGATTTGTCAAAGACCGACGGCCGTGTGGCGCTGAATGGCTTATATCATCATGATTCTTATATTTCCTAACGAAACGATTTAATGCGGGTAAGTAGCATTAAGCCAGGTACTCGAATGATAGTTACCACCAGCAGACTTATTATGTCGAAGCACTGGCAGAATATCCCGTGCGTCGTTGAGAGCTCTACCTACTTACGAAAGCCTTGCAGTCATGCCACAATCGGGTCGGCTTGGACGAAGGCGCATTGCCCAACGGTTATTGCATTGAAGCGTTAAGGAACACTTTAAGTATCTCAAAATGACAGCCTTTTCGCAGTTTGAAAATTCCCTCAACGCTTTATCTAGGACCCACTCGTTGCAAAATATCGGGAGATCCTTGTTGCGGGCGGAGTCCCTCTTTTAACTTAATGCCATTGCGGAGCGCGCGCTCTGCGCCGGAGGAGTTGCAACATTGGCTTGCAACGTCTCTCGCCATATTCGCACGCGACAATTCTTATAAAATACCTCCTCGACTTCGAGTGATATGTATTCAACAGGAAAATCCCGCCTAGCCCGTCCTAGACCTCCACAATGCTCCTGTCTCCTTCGTCTACCATCGCAAACACCTCCGCTGGCACGAACCCCACCAGCCCGCCTGATAGCAGTTATTCCAATCTCACACGTGCGTTTTCAAAGATTACCATTCCATTGTCAAGCCCACTTGCTAACTATAGAAGCAGACAGGAGAAATTCCACCGTGCTGAATCCAAGATCTTACGTCACACCCGAGCTATGGACTCAAGCGCCTATCCTGAAAGGAACCACCAAGTTCGAGCCTCTGACTGACACAAGAAATATTATGGTTACTGGCGGAGCAGGGTTCATGTGCGTGTTACATTCTTGGCCGCGCTAGTTCCGGCTACACAGCGGGCGTAGTAGGCTCAAAATCAGGGTGCTAGAGTGCTAGGCGCAAAGACATTGCTGATCGTAGATTTGCAGTGCTTGTTGGTTCGTCCGTCACCTAACGTTGACGTACCCGAATGACTACAACGTAGTATCTTTCGATAAGCTAGATTATTGCGCAACGCTCAATAATACGCGGATGCTGGAGAAGTGCTCCAATTTCGCCTTTGAACATGGCGACATTACATCTCCTAACGATGTCAAGAGGTGTTTGCGGAAGCATAAAATTGATACTATCTTCCATTTTGCCGCGCAATCGCATGTTGACCTTAGCTTTGGCAACTCCTATCAGTTTACTAATACAAATGTATACGGTACCCATGTTCTCCTGGAAAGAGCCAGGGCTCATGGGATCAAGAGGTTCATCCACATATCCACTGATGAGGTCTACGGAGACGTCCCAGATAACGCAGATGACTTGAGTGAAACAAGCCTACTCGCGCCGACCAACCCCTATTCCGCAAGCAAAGCTGCCGCTGAAATGATGGTAAATGCTTATCGGAAGAGTTTTAAATTACCAGTCATAACGGTACGGAGCAATAATGTGTACGGGCCGCATCAATTTCCAGAGAGTACGCTGCATCTGTTCCCACAACTTTTGCTACGGTGCTGATGCGGCTAGAAATTATTCCGAAATTTGTGCTATTACTTCAACGTCAGAGCAAACTATTGGTTCATGGAGATGGGACGCCAACCCGGCGATATCTGTACGCAGGCGATATTGTGGATGCTCTTGACACTATCCTTCACAAGGGAGTCATCGGCCAAATTTACAATATTGCATCCAAGGATGAAATCTCAAATATTGACATATGCCACAAGCTACTTGGAATGTTTGGACTACTCCACAGCACGCCAAAGGCATTTAACAAATGGGTCGAGCATACCGAAGACAGACCTTTTAATGATCACCGTTATGCCACTGACGGCACAAAGCTTGCGGTCCTTGGCTGGCAGCAAAGGACAAGCTTTGATGATGGAATCCGGACCACTGTCGATTGGTATCGTCGTTTTGGAGAAGTGTGGTGGGGTGATATTAGTAGGATCTTGACACCCTTCCCAGTTGTCGAAGGCAATGAAATTTGGACCAAGGAAGAACACGAGGCATTACCTTCAGACAATGAACTTGGGGTGGAAGAGAATAACACCGTTTGGACTAAGAAGGCTTTGAACAATCTGCAAGCTTCCGGAGGCACTGTTTGAGATAGACCAGGAAACATATTGGCATGACCTTTTTAGTTTGCTGCTGGCATTCTTCGAATCGAGACATTGCCTTCTAATCATTCGGTTACAGAAATCCTCGGCTTGCGAAGCTAGAGTATTCTTCAAGATTTTATCATTGCTCAGCCTCTTTCAAAAACACTAGAAGAGTCATTCAAATCTATATCTGCTAACTATATTACTGATAACTCGCCTATAGCGTGTTTTGGTAGATTTATAGAGATCTTTCTTCATCGTATTCTCTTTCGCGCTTAGGACTCGCGGGTGGACTGAGTACAGTACGGCTACTGGAGCCCGTCCTATGAGCAACGCTATTGCCAACTAGAGTCTCATGAGATACCGTTCGCTTTTCACCTATGATTTGTTCAAGATAGTATCCTCGCATCACGGAACTAGTAAAACAGTTCTAGGCAGTTTATCAAAATTAAATACAATAAATACCCAGTAGCGCTTTTAGTCTAACATATGCATTATCTAACAATGAGGCATGCAGTCCGCTTCTTTCCAACCTTCTGCGATTAGGGGCGCTAGCACTGGCGCTGGCGCGCGGGCTGGAGTAAAGGGGACAAGGCCGGGCCGTCTAATTGTCGCCAGGCTGAGTTCCTCTAATACCCCTCCGAGTCAAGGCCTAATAGAAGGCTTGTAGTTGTATAACGAAGACTATAGACATTTATAATTGAATATTAAATAAGAAAAGGCTTTATCCGAAGGGTTGTGAGAGCGAGTCCGCATGTTTGTTAAGCACTTGCGCGCTGTGGCTGTGCTTTCAAGCGGGACAAACTATGCTCAGCCACTCTTCCGACGACGCTGATCCTCAGCTTTCAGCTCTGAAACGCCTTCAACCCTCTCCTTGACACACCCGAATTGAACTAAATTACGCCTATTTTCCTTTTCAATCCCTCTCCGCGGCTGCATCCATCTCCTTCGCTCACTTCATCCACTGTCCACCTTTCTTCTCACCTCACTTGTCTGCCTTGCTCTCGCTACCACCAGCATCTCTACCCGCCCTCGACCCCCACCTTCCTCATAATGAAGAAATTCGGCTTTGGCAAGAAAGGTGACGCTGCTGACGAGGACGACAACCGCTCCGCTCTCTTCGGCTCCCGCAAATCTAAAGCCGCTCCCCCCTCCTCCAACCCCTACGCTCAACCTCAAAAAGCAGACCCTTACGCCAAGCCGAACCCATACGGCTCGCCAGCGCCACCACCATACAATGGATCCAACGACTCCTTCCGAAAGGACAAGAGCCCTGTTCCCGTAGGTGGCTACGGGGGAGGCTATGGCGGACAAGCTGGCGGAAACCAGGGCGGTTACGGTGCCAGCAGGTATGGTGGGGGTGCTGCTGAACAGCCTCCCAGTTCTCGCTACGGCCCAGGCGGCTACGGTGGGCTGGGAAGAGCTGATAGCCAGGACACCGACGCTGGTCGTGACGCTCTGTTTGGCGGTGCAGCCCAAAGGTACCAGCAACAGCAGCAACCGCAGCAGCAAGCTCCTCAGCCAGGCGGTGCATATGGTGGTGCTTCAGGCGGCGCTGGAGGCTACGGTGCTGGCGCTAGCCAAGGATACGGAGCATATGGAGACCGTGAGCTCACCCAGGAGGAGCAAGAAGAGGAAGATGTCACTGCCACGAAGCAGGAGATCAAGTTCATTAAGCAACAGGATGTTTCGTCTACTCGCAATGCCTTGAGATTGGCTCAGCAGGCGGAAGAGACAGGCCGCGATACTCTTGCACGTCTAGGAGCGCAAGGCGAGCGGATTCATAACACGGAGCGAAACTTGGATCTTGGTAAGTTTCAGGAACTATCTCATCTTCAAGTATCAACCTCGGAGAAACTACAAGAGAAATCTGGGAGACACCGTATCGACTTACCTCTAATCATTCAAGTCGTGTCACAAGATTGCTTACTTGTTAATACGTCGACTTGGGCATAAGCATAAAGCTAACATATCCATGTAGCATCCTCCCAGAATCGCATTGCAGAGGAAAAGGCTCGTGAACTCAAGACACTCAACAAAAGTATGTTCGCTATGCACGTAGGAAACCCCTTCACATCACAAGCCAGGTATGCTATTAGAGAAGCCCCTAACAAAATAGAACTACAAGTGCTCAATAGAGTTATAGACGTGAAGCAAGGGATGCCGCCGTTATGGACACCCATCGCAAAGAGCGCGAACAACGTGATGCTACCCGTCAAGCCGCATGGGAAAGCCAGGCACGAGCTCAACAGGTTGGACGGGATCTAAATGGGAATCCAATAAGGCAACCGATGAACAAGTCTACCCTGGCGGAGCGGGCAAAGTATCAATTTGAGGCTGTAAGTTTCTCTTCACTGTGTTCCGAGAAATTCGCCATGCTAAACTTGCGGTAGGATTCTGAGGACGATGAAATGGAAAACGAGGTACGATTGACACCTTGCCAACTGCAATTGCCGCATATGCTTACCCTTACCAATAGATTGACGCCAATCTCGATGCTCTACACGGCGCCGCGAAGCGTCTGAATGGCCTTGGACGCGCTATGGGTCAGGAGGTTGACGAGCAGAACAAGCACATAGACCGCATTATTGGCAAGGTGAGTTAACGTTATATACATATATATAACGGTGTTAACAATTGTATTACTAGACCGACAAAGTCGACGATCAAATCGCCATGAGTAAGTATATCCACAAAAATTGCAGCCGTACTAAGACTAACACAACTCTAATAGACCGTGCACGGCTGGACCGAATTCATTAAAATTACTTCCTACGGCCAAAGACCTAGCATATCGATAGGAGATACGGAGAGCTGGCCAGAATTGGAGTTACCAGGATTTGTTTTCAGCATGAATTCCATGTCACTTAATATTTGGATATAGCTAAGAAAAAAGGTTTTAAATTTCTGCGGTTAAGTTCCTAGCTTATGCACGAGTGACACCCATTTTAATAAGATGATTGAAGAGAAATAAACTGCAAAATCGATAACTAGCCTTTCGTATTTTCAGCTCATCATATACCATACTATCCTTACAGTTGCAGCCTAAAAGTCGCGACCTCAAACGCTCGGATCTCAACCTCGGCTCCTTTACCGTCACTCGCAATCTGAACCTCATCCTCATCATCTTCAAGTACGTTACACTTCGTGACCTTCTTCACAGGCAGAACTCCCCATTCCAACACTCCCCTGCTCTTCCCGCCCATTGCATCATACACTCTGCACACCACGCTCCGTCCCTTTCTCTTTGGCAGCTCGCCACGGCTAACATCCTCATCATCCTCGCCACGCTTAATAGTGTCGATAATAAGGTTCGGCGCGCCTGAGATGCGAATGGAAGAAAGGAGAGGCGAGACGGTGCTAGGAGAAGGATGAGATGCCACCTTGAGGGGGTTGTTGAAAGCGAACGCTGTGCGGACTGTTGCTGACGAGAGGGGTCCGGCGTGTGGAAGGATAGCGTAACGAATGTGATGGCGGCCTGGATGATCATATTAGCAAGGTTCCGTAGTCAATATTGCGAATTGAGAATAACGTACCCATGTCGGCATGTGCGTCCGGCGCTTTGGGTGCTCTCAGCAGACTCAGGCGCATGAGATTTCCGCACGTCGCGAAGCCATATTTGGAGTCGTTCAGGATCGAGACGCCATATCCGGCCTCAGACAAGTCGGCCCATTTGTGGCAGCAAACTTCGAATTTGGCCATGTCCCAGGTAGTGTTGTAATGTGTAGGTCGTTTGACAATACCGAATTGCGTTTCGTACGACGCTTCTTGATTTATGATGTCCACAGGGAACTCTACCTTCAAAAACTTCATGTTTTCACGCCACTCAACCTCGCTAGCCATCTCAACATACGAGGGCTGGCTGCCGACGGCTGCAGAGAGGCTGATAGTTGTCTTGACCCAACTCTCCGAGCTGATCTTCGTTTCAACCTGGACACTAACACGGTGAGGTCCATGTTCTGTGATAGAAGTCTTGCTAGAATGCAGCTCCTGGCGAGAATCCAGATGGTAGACCTCAACATCCCAGGCCTGCCAATATAGCGGCT
>KV751013.1:5219-19099 GCA_001692915.1 Glonium stellatum
GATTAATACTAACTCGGGGTAGAGTCTGTAGAACACTAATCTCGCGATATTTCTTAACACTATCTTATTACATTAACCTCTTATTGCATCGCCGCCGAGCCTCACCCCGCTGCCAAGCCTTATTACGCCGCCCCCAAGCCTTATCGCCGCCGCTGAGCCGTCGCATCGCCGCCGAACCTCATCGCATAATTAAGGACTCACGTAAAAAGTCTAATATATATGAATAAGCTGAATTAAGTCAAATATTATAAATCTCTGCCTTAACACCATGCCAAGAATCGTGATATCAATCCAAGTCAAACCGTTTGGACCAGATTGCAGATCCTTAATCCAATCCAAACCAAACGAGTTACATAATCAAACGCCCCACCCGTTTGGTTTGGACTGTTTGAGTCGGTTCATGCCCCACCCTGCTGGTGACCATGCAATAAGCAGTTAGTTAGAGTCACGGGACATAAAATTGCGTAGCCACATAAAGGCTGGGGTGCAGGCATCTTTCATCTTCTTTGCGGGGCCTGTGAGCTTGCGCTGAAGATTCCGCGAGTCAGTTACAATGCCTAGAAAGAAGGAACTAGAAAGACATAGGAATGTGCAAGCTTACATGGAAATTCACGCGCAGTACGTCCACTTTCCACTTGTGGCTATACTCTGGGTCGTCTTCCTCAGCCCAAAACTCGTAACCGAACCAGCGCAAGATATAAACGTCCCAAGTCCACCAAATGATTCCAAAGCCTATGAGGGCAAGACCCGTAACCGGGCCAGTGTAGTACGGAAGAGTTTCTGCTGTAGTATTCAGAGTGGTTTGTAGATTTGCGGGAAACCATGAGAGAATCAGGACGAAGGCGTTGGATGCAACGTAGATGACCGTAAGAGGCGCAAGAAGCCACCACTCCCACGAGGAGCTTTGGGGTTTCCAGGGCCCATCCTCAAATCGAAAGGCAGAGATCCACGGTGCCGCGAGGAGACATACTCCAAGGAGAACTATAATAAGGTGTTAGTGTTGTAGGATACTGGAATTAAGGGTGAAGGGGATCGTACTGCTAATCCATGTATGGACGTAAGAATAAAGCGTGCTTATAATCAGAAAACCGGCTGGGTTATCTAGAGGAGTTATAAGAATGCATAAAACACTGAATATCCAATGGAGGAATAGTGCATGGGCGGGGGTCCGGCGATGTGAGGTTTTAGACCAATACTCGGGGAAGGGTAGGACTCCTATGCGACCTATTTCTTGCTTAACTGTTGTGCATATTAGAGGAATTTGATTTAGCATATGTTGGATCATAGCACATACCCCGAACATTCGAAAATGTCGAAGCTATGATGGCTCCTACGGAAGAAAAGGCAATTGTGATTCCTGATGCTACGTGTGCTGATTGCGATACGTTGAAAATCTGAGGTTGGTCAGTGTATAGCCAATATGGGTCACAGGTCAGTGATCAGGGATACGAACCTTCTGTAAAAATATTTCGAGTATCTGTGGACTATTTAATATCTCCTCAGTCGTACAAACGGCGAACTAAATTAGTCAGCAGGACGCAACTTGCTTTAACCCCGGTCCGAAATTGTACTCACAAATGCCACATTAACCATAATGTACAGGAAGCAACAAGTAAACACGCTTGTCTTCACCGCTCGACGAAATACCTGCCTCTCGTCACCATCAGGGCCAACTCGGACTTCGGTCAAAACCTATAGAAATGGTCAGGAACATTGATTAAATGTTGGAAGCATGAGCACTGACAAAGTTCGCGTTCTCATATCCGAGAAATGCCCGCATGACACTGAGAAGCGCAAGCGCATACTGATATGGGTCGTTCGACCTTGTCGCAAAAGCATTAGCAAGATCCGCTTTGCCATAAGACGTCTGGATCTCATCCCCGCCATGCCGCCGTGCTCCAGTAAGAGCCACTAATCCACAAACCGTTATGAATACAAGAGCGATGACTTTGAGCACTGCTAAGGTATTGCAAATTCTGACGTAAATGAATCTGGAGTATGCCAGCAACTGGCAGACGAATGTTGTGATCATAATCGCGAAGAACTTCTGTAAGTTTTGATTGTATTGCCCATTGTACGACGAACCTGCCATAATGACATCACTGCCAAATTGTAGGCTGTTGGCTTGGACCCCATTGACGAGCACGAACATGCTTGCGAATATGTATGTGAGAAGCCTGCGCGGCTTTTTCGAGAGGTTATCAACCTAGTCGACGGGTTGTCAGGGAAAGTTCCAAGGGTAGAGACAGACATTCGCAGCATACATAATAGAGCTCGCCCCCCATAACAGGCCACCTCATGCCATACTCGAGATACACGTAGAGCCTTTGGAAGTTTGTGAGTTCAAAACGGACAATTGGAGTTGGAAGGATTCATTTTACCCAGCCCAGGCCATTATACAACCGATGATCCATATAATCAAACTTATGCCTTTGCTCCCGGTGGCTGATAAGACAATTTTGGGTGATTCGTATATCCCCGTACCAATGATTTTGTTTAGTATCAAGGCACTGGTTGGGCAATTAGCATAAAACTCTCTCATTATACGGATACCTGATACCTGCCTGGTGGAAAACAATCCCAAATATTCCTTCTGATGGACAGGGACAAGCTCAGCTTCTGCTGTGTGGCTTTCCCCCGAAGACCCTGAGTCAACCGGTACAAGATTTTCTCGACCATTGCTTTCCCTAGTGGTCTCTCCTTCGAGGGAAGGGAGCTCAAAGGTTTCCGAGAACTCTGGTCCTCTCAGCCGGCGTCGAGAATGTGCAACGATCGGTTCCCGCGGCGAGTCGGCCATCTGTGTGGGGATGTGTAGCAGGCGGTAAAAGCCTGAAGGCGATTCATAATATGTGGGAATGCTTTAGTAAAGCGAATGAGGCGACAGGACTATACACGACGGTGAAAGCTCAGCCTCATGAGCGTGGGATCAGTGTAAGGGAAAATTGGCGGCGAGGCGCTCTGGAGATGCGAGGCAGACAAATCCCCGGCCGCGGTGAATGCCGTTCGGCGATATACAAGCGGTTTTCTTGCAGTTGTTCTGCATGCGCATCGTTAGCGCAATGTTAAGGCTTTCATGGCGATTCCACCTGCCCGTTCAGACGGTAGAACATCTGGTGAGTCACGAGAGCTCGTGCTAATGCAATGTCCCTAAAAAAACCCCGTTCCTGGGCCGGTAACTTTATCTTAATGTAGGGTGCAGCATCCCCTCCGGTGTGGTGGTGCTGGGTTGGTTGGGCTCGGCTGGGCTCGGCTCTCTCACAGTTTACATCCCGAGTCACGATTGCTGAAGCCGAAGCATTCTGGCAAGCAGTTGGATAGCTAGAGATCAATGCGTGGCAAGACAACTGTTCCGTTTCGTCGGCCTCCGAATTGGTAGGTGGTGAAGCCATTGTTGGGGGCTGATGCTTTGCTGAGGAAAGCAGAGGCGACGGAGGGTATGGGAGGCCTTAGGGGCCGATATTGAGACACGTAAGAAATGGCGCAGGGCAAACGATTAATGGATGCCTTACTTTCTTCCCACGTCTGCCTGTCAGCAATTTTTTACTTTTTAAGAGATCGGCGGAAAGCCAGAGCGCTCAAGACAAGAAAGGAACATGACCACGAGCCACTGTGTCGTGAGCGAAGGCTGGTCGGGGCGAAGCAAACGAAAACGTAGAGGTTTTGCTGTCGGGTGAGATGATATGGGGCGTGTAGAGATGTGGAGGGGTGGAGATGTTGACGTCGGCATCGTGAAGGTGAGGGGTTGGAGTGGTTTGGGGGTTCTAGGATGGTGGGCTGGTGGGATACTGCGATGCTGCAGTGGATACTGTGATGCTGCAGTGGATACTGCGATGCTGCAGTGGGCACGATACGAGATAGTAGGCAACCAATGCAAAGATGGGTTGGGTTACCACGGCGTTGGGCCTCGAGGGATGGCATTGGTGGTGTCGAGGGATGACCCCTTGGCCTTGCTGGGCTGGAGAGGTGTGCATCCACTTCGACGCCACGGTCAGCGCTGTTTGGACGGGCGATGACGTCGCCGGCTGGCGTGGTGGTTGACAAAGAAAGTGGTTGTGCTCTTGGCTGCGTGTGTAATCGGCACGATTGGGTCCCGGCAGGTCGTCGGTCGGTCGGTCGCAGTCGGTGGCTGCCCCTTCGCACACCCCACCCTACCGTTCATCCAAACCTACCGGCTCTTACACTCAAGGGTGAGGAACGGCCCGAGTAAGAGCCGCCAAGGCCCAATTCGCCTGCCTCCATTCCATCTCCACCAGAGCCCGCATCCTTGACTACTCTATTATGCAAATCATCCACCCGGAATGGAACCGCCTCTTCGAAATCATATCACCATGTGCGAGCAACTGTCCCAAAAGGTGCGGAACACCTTGAGCCATGTCCATCATACCGACCGTCCGTCCGACTGGAACCCGCTTGTGGACATGGTGAGGAGATGGGCAAGGTTGTTCATGGATCTCGTCGAAGAAATCCATCAGAAAGGTGGTGCCTTGGGGGAACACGAGAATTGGGGAACGAAGACTGTGTACTCGCTTCTTACCTACGGAATGGATGAGACGCTTGACCTTCTGCGACCCACGCTAGTCGGGCACTGGAGCGAGCAAACATCCAATATCTTTAACCAGCTCGAAGCCCGAGTCGCACTGCATTCGCAGGCCGTAGATCTGATGTTGGAATATTTACGGAGGTAACTTGATTACAGCCGCCACGTCTTTCCTGAATTTCCAACATTGATTGACATTCGACAGGGAGAGTTCGAGACACACACTATATGCACAAATGGAATTCAATACCACAAGGAAGAAGTGGTTCGACCAGAAAGCCGACTTGGAGGCCAGACTCAAACATGATTTCCAGTGCACCTCTCGTGCTCTGTTATGGACCCGTTCCACCGTCTCTCAGGAAACTTCAAGTACCCCCTCTTCATCAAAATTTTCCATATCCGCGTCAGAATATTTTCTACAGCTGCTGCATATAGAAGCTACAAAATCTCTCTTCGGATTCCCGGTGGTGGCTCTTGAAGTAGTTATGAGAGTTTGTATTTATCTCCTTGAGACTGTAGGTTTCATTGTTACGCAAACCCTAATCCAGGTAAATCCCCGCTAACTGTGCGGACTGTAAGGTACAATCACTTTTCAGAGTCACTGACCCTAGGAGCGTGACTAAAATTGATTCTACGAAGCTCTATGTGAATATGTACAAGTGTGCCTGGGTTTTTCATAATCTGGTAAATTACCCACAGCTGAGGACAGCCGGTGCAGGAATTAGGGAAGTCGCCGAGTTAATGCTTGGGGTGAGTGTTTTTCTCTTTGTTAATGTATCCTTCCTGCGGCGGCATTGTTCTCAAAAGGTTTCCGCTTTGCTAAAACCGAGGGTGACAGAGGTTAATGTTCGTTTTCCATTCCGTCGGCAACGATAATTGGCAGTTTCCCACTCTTGACAAGCTCGAGTTATGCGATTTGTCGATTAGAGACCCTCTTAACAACTCTGAGGAACCCGCACAAGATCTGTTCTCGCCAGACACGAGAACATTTACACAGGTGTGTGTCTCAGGAAGATGACATGCGAAGTCAAGATTTCGACCTAATACGAAGCAGAGTATACGACCGTTCTGTAGCACGACGGAACCAGCTAGCCTGGTTGAGTCACAGTTTCCCTATATACTGACTCCTTGCGTTACGGAGGATGAAATGGAAGTTATCCAGCCAGAACACGATTATTCTGCTCGAACTGCCCCTGCGCCTTTGGAAAGACGGCCTGACGAATTGATGCGCCTTCTCACTACCTTCATTGATAACACTAAACCTTTGAGCCAGCAATTGTGGATCCCTTCGTGCGTTAAAGTCTTCCGAGATCAGTCAAACCATAGTGGAGATTTTTATATCATTGTTGATCAGGGGGTCTCTGTTCATAAAATCATAGGTACCGCGCTAGTTATATGGGGTATAGCTTTCACTAATGTTCATAGTTAACCCTGAGACTGATGAAATTGTCCCCGAGTACGCGTTTCGGAGCGACCCGCCCGTTCTCCTCCTTCGTCAGAGAGGTAAAGACTGCGAACTTGGGTTCTCCACTAGTGTCTCGGAAATTGGGGGTGAGCTGGCAAGAGTCATCTCCCTTGACTATTCGACGCTAACATATGCACAGATTTAGCGGATTTCGCAAGCATTTTTTTCACCGATATTTATGAAACTTATTTTCCGTGAGGACCCCGCTTTGTTAGAAGGCTTCGTAGGCTGATATTTCCTTCTTTTAGAATCATAGACTCAGTTAGCTTTGGGAACAGGAAAGGTTCCTGGACCTTCTCGCATTGTTCTGGGCAAGTATGGACTGTGGCAAATAAGGGGCCGGGAAATGACTCCGGACAAAATCTACAAGGTGTTGATGCCAAAACTTCAAATTTGACTCTTTCACCTCAACGGCGTGACTCTGTTGAGCCTATTAGCGGAAAAATTGAAGCATCTAGGATTCTTCTCTTTTGCAGCCCGTATATCTTTACCATAATAAGTGAGTCCTCGCTTAGCTATTTAGACATGAAGCACCTACTGACGAAGGCAGTTACCGACCAAATAGATTACAGAAAGGAAGACGATTCTATCTCGCTCACCCTCTATTATCAGAATAGAAGAAGCAACCCTCTGCCAATATACGTCATGAAGGGCAGTGATAAGCGTACTACAGGGATGCCCATGAAGTGCAGCACGACCTCACATGGAAGCAACTCCGATATTGGGGGTAGGGGATACTCTTCTGTTCGCATACAATTTCCTAGTATAGAAAGTCAGTAACCCCCATAATTTACTCGGGTTCACGGCTTAACAACTGCTAGGGTTGGATGCGTTTCTCGATGCATTTAATGACTGCCGCAAAAGATGGTTTGCAAAAGTAGCAAAATTAAAATACCAGCGGAATTTGCAACGAAATCTGGTCATTGAGCCAATGTCGCATTTTCACTAGCACATTATATCTCAGCCACAAAAGCCAGCTCATTCAAGCTAGTCTCGTACTCTCGGCAATTAGCCCGTCTCAACGGTCATAGCTGGGCTAACTAGTTTCTCCCACCAGCTCGAATAATAGAGAAGCGAGCCTAGTCCGAACACGAGAAGAGCAGCAGTAGCCTGCAACCAATGTGATATTGCACTCCGAAGCACTATTAGCGCAGCCACAAAACAAAAAATTAAGGGATTGAAGATGGGTGTGATGTAAATCCCACTAAGAGCTTCGTCGTTTTGGGGTGAAGGTCGAAATCGGACCAGTAAAAGCCCAAAAACGGTGATGAAGTAAATCACGTATTCTACCATTCCTGCGCAGCAAAATTTAGCTAGTGCTAGGGAAGCTCAAGTGTGGAAGACAGGCTAGAACGCTTACCTTTGAAACTCAGGAGTCCGCGAAAGCTACCAGTCAGCACATACACTGCACCAACAGTTGCGTTAAGCATCATTGCATTACTGAAGACGCCTTGAGTGGAAGATCTGAATGACCGCAGCAAAACAGCTTTGATGGGGGATAGCTGTACTTACATGGGAACGTTCTGATTTTCTCCGTGATTGATTGATGGACAAGTCCTTCTGAACAATGCTTTTGTACCTCCTCTATTGCGGTTGCTTCTTTGATCGTGGGATATGTCATGTGTGGCGGTTTTGAAGAACGAAGGAAGATAGCGTCGTGCTCCAGCGGCTTGTGTCAAACGGCCCGATGAAAAGACTATAGCATTCAGTGCGCCGAGACAGGATAAGCAGACAATCCATGCATAGAATAAAGCGCCCGCTCGGCCTAATGTCCTACTGCCAAATGCCTATCACCGTCAGTTGACAAAACGGTACTCCAAATAAGCCCGGTCTTACTAATGCAATAGCATTTGTCTCCTGTAGGGTCTTCAGAGATAATATTGTATAAAGCGCGAAGTTTGATGCAAGAAATAGAGTAATGACTAGAGCCATCGAGTTGTTTAGGACCCTCGGAAGTGTTGAATGAGGTTCTTCCATCTCGCCTATGACAAAGCTAATCTGAAAAGTCTCAGCTACTTCAATCCTGAGTCTACATCAGTATATCCATGACTTACGCTTTCCCATCCTGCATAAGCAAATAGGGCTGCAAGTACCGCATCGGTGAAGCCCCCTAAGCTCATCCAAAACCACGAATATGCCAGGCTGGATTCTGCTGGAGGAGGCGGATCAAATAGTCCGTAATCGGCCGTGTCAGCTTGATTGTTTCCGTCCTGGTGCGTTAAGCCAGTGGCAACAAAGGCAAACCCAATAATAGCGATAGAGCCAAGTCCGACGACTTTAAGTATGAGGAAGAAGCTTGCAGCTCCAGTGCCAGATTTAGTACCCATACAGTTGAGGTATGTCATCAAAAGAATTGCAAGGATCGCGGTTACCTTCAATGCCCAGTTTGACACGTCTTGGTCCGGCAATAGAGCCTTGAAGATGTATTCTGAAAATATGAATGCCACCATAGCCATGGCACAAGGCCTAGATACCAAGAGCCAAACCCAGGCAAACAGGAAGCCATAGAGCTCCCCATAACAATGCCGAAGATACTCTTGGATCCCGCCGTTTCGGGGTACTCTCGTTCCTAGCTCAATAAAAGATGAAGCGCCAGTCCAAACTAAGACTCCAGCTAGTAGCCACACAAAGAGAGCAATGGTAGGAGACGAGACGTGGGCACGAACAACTGAAGGTGCTGAAAAGATTCCCGCGCCAATTTGTAACCCCACAACGAGAGCTAAGCCGTTTAGATATGTTAGGGACCTCGCAGGGGTACTAATTCTCCTTGTGGCAGGATGGTCCAAAGCGGCATCGGAGTTGTCCACATGTGGAACCCCCAGCAAATCTTGCTCTTGAACATTGTCGCATGCTGAAGAATTGTATGTCGGCTCCTCCAGACTCCGGTTACCGTAGGAAGAGCTCATCAGTGGGAGAGAGGAGAGGTTGCCGTTAACTGCTCCGGATGTTCCTAGAAATAAACTTATGCCTAGCCTCTCTTGTATTTAGGCCCGGTAGTAGCGTCGAATGTCTGATTTTGGATGAATAGGATGATTCGAGCGCCAGGCAGGGACAGGTGGCACGGATTCACCCCTTTGCAGCCAGCCGGAGTGGGATGCTAGCGAGATCACGTGCTCATTCACTACTGCCTCGGGCTTTCTATTCCTTTTCTATTAATGCATAAGTTGGTCAGCCGGCATGTAATGTGGCATCTTATCGCTAGTGTATGCTTATTCTTTCGCCGCACTAGGCTGTATGGCGCTTATCAAGTCGTCAAGGCTGCCAAGATTTAGGCAGAGTTCACGGCTGACTTTATTCAGAAGGCTGAGTCCTCCATAGCCTTGGGTTCACTTAGCTTCATTCTTCATAGTTCACGACTCTATGCTATAGCAAAGGAAGAAGAAACAGAAGAAATGGACATCCAACCCGAAGCCTTTTTCCAAGTGGACCTCCAAGACACGTTGCCTGCAAGCGAGGTGAAGAGACGCCAATCAGTTAAAGAGAGGCTCGAATCACAGTTTAAACTATGGCAAACTGAGGAGCAGTATAGTTAGTAAGATTTATTCCAGCAGAATTCCTTAACTGTACTAAAAGGTTTCTTGTTGTGTTATATAGCGTGGCTACATGCTCCAAGAGCTGATACCATTTCTTTTCTTGGGCTCGATTGGTCATCAATTCTCCCAAGCATAAAGGATTATTTCACTACTCGGGTTGTTGCTTTCGAATTGTTCTCTGAGCTACAGCTCTGCACTATCCGCGCTGCTATCGTCAACTCTTATCAAAGTCAATTTAGAGATCCTCCGGACACTTGGCTTTACAGGCAATACCGTCAATATGCTATCCGAATCCAAGACCTAGGCGACCAGACTGTGCAGTATAATATTCCACTGATTGACATAGCCGTGAAACCGACCCAGAATATGAAGCAACCCAATCTATTCGACAATTGTAGTCCGGACTCAGTAGCGAATTTGCTTCCTCGACCTACTACCACGTTTCGGCTAATCTTATTCCCTCAAACTAGATACTCTTTCATTGAAGATGAAGTGATTTAACCTTGCACAATACCAGAAAAGTTATCTAATTCTTTATGTACAGATATTCCACGCACTATATCCTCTACCCGAAGAGCAAGTCAAAAGCATGTCTCATAATCTTCTTCGCTTGCAAGGTGGCGACGGCTTCTATAACGCGCTTCCGACTCCATTTACAGATTTTTTCGTCCAAAAGATGTACAATAGACGAGATTCTTGCGACTTTCGATATTTGGCGGCGATGTATCCTATAATCGATTTCGAACTTGTCGTGGACTATGAAAAGCGGAAAAGAATGGAAAAGTTCATTGCGTTGATGCAACAGCAAAATTGCAAGAGCTTTCCAGCAATAACACAGTGGAGATATTCTAGGAAGTTTGACTTCGCTGAAGAAAGTCAGCTTCGAGCAGAACCTTTCCAAGGCGATATTTACCCGGAAAGGATTCAGAGCGCAAGAGCGTTGTTTGAGTATGCCTGTGGCGATAACGATACGTTGAAAATAGACCTTCAACAAACCTCGTTGCTAGAAGGCGCTAAATTAAAAGTGCCTCAGGAGAAACATCTGCTAGTCATAGATCCACTCTGGCTGCTCGTGTTTCCCAAATCAAGTATAGCCATTTCAAGTTTCAATAACCTTGTAAATTATTTCTAACTCGCTCGTCTTAGATACAATATGTGCGTTCAGAAACGAAACCGGGAACGATCCGTTCAAAGGGATTTGGGGCGAGCGTCTGGACTCCCAAGACTGGGGACAAGTCTTGATTCAAATCGTGAATAAGGCGGACAAATGTATGGGTAGCTACGAGCCAACGTACCGAAAGAGGCTTTCTAAACTGGTACTTATATTGGGATTACTGTTAAAACTAGAGAGTCGTGATCTAACGCAATTACTTTTTTAGCAATATGAAATTCATCTTGGGAATAACCACGAATTGGTCAAGAATCTGAGCGACTTTGTCGCTGAAATGAACATTCTCCTTGAACCTCTACAAATTCAAATCGACATCCTTCAACAATGGCAGCAATGGCAACAGAGCGATTGGCCAGCAAAATCTCAATGGACTGATAGCTTGTTTGACGATGCTATTAAAGTTCGACAGGTCCATTTGGAGTCTCTCAAAAGACTTCGGGACCGTGCGAGAGAATCTCAACAGTTGGTAAGTTTTAATTATCAAACAACTCCAGTTCAAAACACGCTGAACAGCCTGCATAGATCTTTCAGGTTAGCAATACGGAAACCGCTTTCCTCCAGTCTAAACTCGCAGTTAGAATGGAAAAAGAAACAAAAGTCCAGGTGGAGCTTGCAATGAAAAACGACTATCAGAATAAGTCCATCTTGATCTTCACTATAATCACTGTGATTTTTCTTCCTCTATCGTTTTTCACCTCCTATTTTGGTAAGTTAGATCAGCGAACGCGGCTTTCGATAGGAATTAAGCAAACCGTATTAGATATAAACTAACCACATCCAGGCATGAATACGCGCGACATCAGACAAATGAACGCCACACAACGTTTGTATTGGACTGTTGCAGCACCCGTCTCGATGGTCGTCATCATTATCGCCTTGCTCTTCGCTTTCAGGGCTTATGTTAAAGAGAGATTCTTAGTCGGCCTTCGTTCGAAGAATGCTGCTTCTTCGGCTTCGATGGGGACTTTTTTTGGGTAGCTAGGAATAAGCTATTGAAGTGCTTACATTTTCGGTCTCAAAATTATACATCAGCTTAGTTTAGATTTTATGCAAAAGTCTCCTTTCAGGTCTTCGTCAATACTCTGCAGCCTGCGGAACTATGCAGTGCCATAACACTATAATTTATGTTCCAAAACTTTATACTAACTATTAAATTCCTTCAATATCATGCTGCAGATCATAGAAGGTTCGAAATATTTCCCAAAGAAGAATTATATATTCTAACTCGGGGGCCTCCGCAAGCGACTACTTAATGATAGCTTCTACGGGAAACAGTAATACAGTTATACTTTCTGCCGCGAGAGGCTCGTGGAAAGTTGCATAGTATGTCTTCGCATAGCACGCATGACATGGAATTTCCCCAAATAGCTTCCCAGCATCTAGGCTTGGTTTGGTGAAGCCATTAAGTAGTTAGATAGATGTCGTAAATGTGCATAGAATGCTGTAGCTACTGTAGAAATGAAAAACCTAGTTCGTGCATTCATCTTACTTTAGATATAACCTTAAACTAGATGAGCCCTTACCTAGATCTTTTAAAAGGGCTTCAAAATTGGCAGGGCTCGCAACCATAAGATTATTCTTTACTGTATCGCGATAATCGTTATCTGATTAAGCGATATAAATACAATATTTTATTTCGCAATGAATGAATATGCATAAGCTCATAAATATATATTGGCGTTAAGGACTGTAATTACGCCGCACGTTCTGATATATACCCGCCAGCCAACGTCGGTAGAGGCGGAGCATATCTTCTCAGAAGCTCGGCGAACAATATCGTGGCAGCGGGATATATCTTAGCAACGTTAATATTAAGAGACCGGAGTCATATCTGGGTGGCGGAAGGAGCTTCTTATAAGCTTCCTCACAGGAGTAGTATATTAAAAGAAGAGGGGGGGAGGGGGGGTTAGAAGAGGAGTTACTGAGGGCTAAATTAACTCAACACTATGCTAAGACCGTTGATATTCTTATGTAAGCCAATTATCGCGATAACGCATATTTGAAGGGCCTTAATAATATGAATACGATAAAGGGTCGAAATATTCATTCATTCGTCACTGCGAGCGCTGAAAATTGGGGCATTAATATCAAGATCAATATGCAGCCAGTGTTGCAAGTATGTGGAGTTTCTTCCATGGAGCCACAACTCCATGGAACATATACGGAGCATGTGGAGCTCTACGATTTCCACGCTTATTAGTGAGAAGCTTATTTTAACACCATACGGACTGAAGACCTTGAAGATCCTCAACGTCATCACATCACAGCCTTGGTATTTGTGTATAGAGCTTTGGTGTTGCAGTAGATACGTCCCAAACGATAGCGTACGCGTAATATGACGCCCCGCACACTTGATCATCAACCGAGTAGTGACTTTTAGTGATATCCTCATACAAATTGGCTGCTTGGCGTATGCTCCTTCTACGAGTTGGCCATAATTGAAGCATTTGGCAGGCGAGAAGGTAATCAAGAGGGCAATGAAGAGGGGAATTAAGAAGGCAATGAAGCCATATCAGAGGGGGGGGGCACCGTAGGCAAATCCAAAGGTGGCAAATATCAAGGTGGTGAGCTCATCTCTACGAAACTTTCGTCATAACCAGAGTTCAACCCTCAATCCTTACTGAATTAGGTATAGATCGTGGAGTTTTGGAGTATCTATTGAAGTATATGTGGAGGCTCCACGGCTTCCATCCACTTGCAATACTGTATGCAGCTGACCTAGGGCCCTAGTCAGTTAATTATAGAAGTTTTCATAATTTATAAGCTGTATAACGAGACTGCTATCGTGACCATTTAAGAGTGATAATTAAATTTTGGCAGCATAGCGACAATGCTGTAAAAATGACTACCAACAAACTTCGTGCATAGTTTTACGATAGAAAGGGGAGAATAATAGTGGAGGCAATAGAAAACGCTCCTAGGCATTATTATAAGGAAGTCTCGGAACTGGACCTCCATCTTCCGGCGTTTCCCTAGCCACCCTATGCAATCTTTGGGTAGTTTTGCCAGCGGCATATTTTACATTAGCAGTGCTTTGATAAGAAATAATGATTTCATTCGTCCGATTCAAAGAACCGTTGTAAGTAATAGCTGAGTTAAGGTTATTTCCTGCACGTGTTAGCGGTGGTACTGTTATATGGTTCCAGACTTGCTATTAAGCCAGCTAGCTTGGTA
>KV751015.1:7234-18949 GCA_001692915.1 Glonium stellatum
GGGAGGGAGTTCTGGGCTTCGGTTATGCGGGCTCGACAATAGCCTCTGCCTCCCTGAGCATCATGAATTTACCCAAGCGCGTGGCCTTGGCGCGCGTGCGAACGAGCTCTTGTCTTCCTTGACTCACTGGGTCGTTGTGTACTGCGTAGGCGATGCTGATGCTGATGCTAATGCTGATGCTCTTTTCTGGTCTGTCGTGCGCTTTCTCTTCTTCCTCTCCTCCTGCTTAGATGGTTTTGTTGTGAGCTCCTGCCTACCTGCGTTGAAAGAGATGGTACGAGAGAAGGTTTCTTTTCTCTGTCCTAAGTCGTGTTGAGGTGTCAACAAACGCAAATTCTTGTTTCGTGGCTCTGGCTTGTGGTTTCGTTCGTAAAATAAACATTGCTTTGCATCTATCCTCGAATACAACATAGTTAAATCAACTGTCTACTTTTCGTACCCAGTTTACGGAGCATGTCTAAGAAAAGAGCAATCGATGAAGTGCGAAATGAAGCACAGCGTAATGATGAGTCGCTGCTAGGACTTGCAATGGAATTCTCGGACTATTTTACATCAGGCTTTTGAAGGACTCTAGATATGTTGCGTCTCATAAAAGATGGTATGCTGCTGGTTCCGCGAAGCAGGCCTCCAACTACGAGCTTCTCGCTTTACTACAACGTCAGGCTCGTAATTGCATGCTCGGTGACAGCTCTACACCTTGTTTGCGTTAATCAATCCTACTATGGCTGATTGTCTGCTGAGAACGGTAGATTCCACCCGCTCTGGACGAAGCGGTAGCACTGTCGACCACAGATGCGTCGTCTGCCTTGAGTCGACGCGGGATTTGCTGATGGGAGATGGGAGATGCTGATGGCTAATGGAAGGCGGGAAACAGACGAGATGGACGAGACGCTCGCATTCTTTGTGTTTGGACGCAATGCAGACCAGCAGCAGGCGCCTCATTAAGGTCAGGCCCGCAGACAGCGTCCCACTTCTTCTGAAGCCCTCCATCCGCATAGCACAGCCGCTTTATCTACACCCATTCTATGCACGACCAACCCGCGCTTCAGACGGTCCCAGCCAGTAGGCCAGGAACCAGCTCCGACCACAACTTCAGCACGCCCTCCCCCCGCAACCAGTCCCCCCGCCCGCACCTCGCGCGCCCGATATTAAACGCCCAGCGCAGCATCCGCAGCCAGGTCTTCCCTTAAGACCCCTCAGCTTCACGCAGAAACGCACCCAGCAAACCCAGCAGACAGAGCCCGTGGATATTCCTCGCCACCGCAAGTCCCGAGAAATGGGGGTCGCCAACCAGACCAGAGATCCAGTCAGGGCCGTCCAGCCCCGGCAACTCATCATCACGGACTCGGGCCAGCTCCAGGCGTCGTAAACCAGCTCTCTACCACACGCCCGTCCGAAGACAATGTCACTGCGAAGAAAAGCGAAGGAGCCGGTCTCCACTCTACGCCGCAACGCCGAGCCATCCGAACTGGCGCCCTCCCCTAGCCCAGCTCAAGTCAGCCCAGCTCCTTCCGTCCACCTAGCCAGTGGCGTGAATGAGCCTACGCTTTCATTCCCTTCCTAGGCTGCTAGAGTCTCTGGTCTGTGCGCTTTTGTACCACCTGCGAAGTCGACGATGGCGTGCGTGCGGCGGCGGCGTGTGTTGCTTGGGCGAGAAGGGGCTGTGGAGGCTCTGGCGACCGAATTGTTGGTCTCGGAATTGGCTTGTTGTCAGATGTAAGGAAGAGAGCGAGGTGCCGAGAAGAGGGCTTTGGGTGAGGCGTTTGGCGAAGGCGGAAACGGTTGCGGGTGCGGGGGCTTTGGGAGACGGGGTGGGTGTGGTGAGGAGCCGTGGATGCGATTGTTTTGTCAGTGGGGTTTAGGTAGGTAGGTAGATGGGTGGAGAGGGCGACGAGGGCTTGAGCTGGATTATGGAGTAATCTGGTAGAAGATATGGGAGGCTGGGTGGGGGGTTAAGAATGTGGTGGAGCTGATGGAATGGTTAGGGTATGGTATGTCGTGAAATGCGAACTGGTCCTCCTCCACACACATCCTCAGAACATAGTCACCTAGGAAGCCAACCGACCCCATTCCACTACTCCCCTTCAACAGCACGGGATAGCTCTCTCATTCTCCGCCTAGCGTAATCTACGTATCACAACTACGCAGCACCAGCCCCGCCACAGCCCAACCTCCTCTCTAGCAGCTCGTGCTAACCTCCTCCTCCCACCCCCACTTCCTTTCCTTCTACTCACGCCCGCCACACGGTCCGCGCCAACTCCTTAGCGAGTTTCTTACCCAGCAGCTTGCATACCGGACAGTGCCCTTTAGTGTATGCTGCGCTCGGAATGTCGACACTGGTTTCAGTCTGTCAGTAACGTCGCAAGATCCTTGGGGCGGGGCAGTTAAGGGACGTAGAGATGACAGAGGAGGATGAAAGGGACCTCTTAACGGGCCGTATTGTGCGGGGGGAGGGAGAAGGTAGACATGCAAGTGATGTAAGGGAGAGCTTGAGAAATGTAAGAGGGGGCTGAGGGATCTGGAGAAGCTGGGAAGGACGTATTGGATTGGGATAGTTGGGGATGATTAGAGATGACTGGAGAAATTGGCAGATTTGAGCGAATCGGAGCGAGACGAGACAGATCTCCTGTATTGGCCGAATAGACAGTGAGTTATCGTCGCTCTGATCGCTCTTGTTACTCTACTCATTTTCTAGGGACTGTTATAGCGTTGTACGCCGTGTCGCAGCAGGACGCGCAAATAGGCGTTGGTATCGCGTGTGAACGTCGCTTCCCGTGGTTTACTTGGCTGTCGGGATTCCAAATCAGAAAATTCTGGAGCCTAGACTCTAGGGGAATGCTCGATATAGGTGGAGATTGTGGAGTTCTGCTATATGAAGGACGGCTGAAGCCGTTGTATTGGATATACCGTAGCCAGGCCCGGCTGGCGACCCCGCCTTGTTTAACGACCAGTAGGATTCACATGCAAGAAGGAGCCGACGATTTTCGCCCGGTATTTGAGTCTCCTGCGACGATATCTATTGCGGTTAAGGGAGAAATAAGTATAGTCGAGGGTTTTGGGAATGGCGATCCCAAGACGAACGCGAACACGAACGGCGCTTGTCCGGTTTAGGAAGTGCAAACGTCCCAGTGACTTAGCTTTCTCCTGAATCTTCACTGCCTGTTGGCGGGTACGAATGGTATATAATGGAAGTTGTCTGGTCTATTGGGGGCGGTCATGCCTTGTGTCGCAAGTTTTAAGTACTCCGGTTCACACGCTCTGTTGCGGGTGATCAGCGTGTATTGTTACGGCTATTCTGTCCTTCCAACTTCTTATAACGATAGGCTAGTGAATTACCCAAATGTGGAACCTATAATCCAAATACCTAACATTTTTATAGAGCGCAGAGAGTACGAGGTGATGGCTGGGCCGGGTCCCGACAGCATCAAGCACGCTGGCGATGTTCCTAGTGTTTCTAGCGAAGAGGGGATCATCCGGCTCGCAGCGTTAGAAGGCCACGACGCCGACATACCTTCCAATGCAGGTGTCATACACGAGAATGGCGTTAATGCAGCTGCTGTGGATGTGGAGAAGGGTCCACAGCCCGCAGAGCTCGCTGGAGGTGACCCGAATATTGTGTGGTGGGATGGCGACAACGACCCAGAGAATCCATTGAACTGGAAGTCGTGGAAGAAATGGAGCAACGTTTACATTGTCGCCGTCATCTCCTTCGTAACGTAAGTCCCATTTTATGCCACCATTTCTTCGCCGTCTTCAAGCTAGACACCAAAGCTAACTAGCCAAAGCCCCCTCGCGTCCTCCTGCTTCGCACCCGCAGTGCCGCAGGTAATGCAAGAATTCCACTCCACAAACTCCGAGCTGGCGCCCCTCGTGGTATCGGTGTACGTGCTCGGCTTCGCCTTTGGTCCTCTCGTGATCGCGCCGCTGTCCGAGATGTACGGCCGCCTGCGCATCTATTTCACCTGCAACATCCTCTTCGTCGTTTTCACCGTCGCCTGCGCCCTTAGCACAAACCTAAACATGTTAATCGGCTTCCGCTTCATCGAAGGCTGCGTAGGCTCAGCGCCACTGTCGCTCGCCGCAGGAACCATCGCCGACATCATCGAGCCAGAGCGGCGCGGCTCAACAATGTCCTTCCTCGGCATGGGACCGCTCCTCGGCCCCATCGTCGGCCCCGTCGCAGGCGGCTACCTCAGCCAGGCCAAAGGCTGGCGCTGGGTCTTCTGGCTGCTCGCGATCATTGGCAGCGCAAGCACACTCGCGGGCGCCGCCGTCATGTCCGAGACGTACGCGCCGGCCATCCTTGAGCGCAAGACGCGCCGTCTGCGCAAGGAGTCCGGGAACGCCATGCTGCGCTCGAAGCTGGATACGGGGCTGGGCGCCCGCGCGCTGTTTGCTCGCAGCATCATTCGTCCGATGAAGCTGCTGTTCCTTTCGCCGATCACGTTTGCCTTGTCTGTTTTCACGGCGTTGGGGTACGGCTATCTGTATCTGCTGTTCACGACGTTTGCGGATGTCTACGGCGGCCAATATGGCTTTAGCACGGGAACGATTGGTCTGACGTTTCTCGGGATGGGCATTGGGAGCCTGGTTGGTTTGGCGGCGGTCGGGCTGGTTAGCGATAGAGTTTATCAGAAGAAGGCAGCGGGTGGGAAGAAGAAGCCGGAGTACCGCCTGCTGCCGATGGTGTATTTCTCGCCTTTCATGTGCGTCGGCTTGTTTTGGTACGGATGGAGTGCTCAGGCACGGGTTTTCTGGCTGGTGCCGATAATCGGGACGTCATTTTTCGGCTTCGGGTTGTTTGCGACAATGGTGAGTCGTCTCTGTCCCTCCCAACGAGTTCTACTCACCCCCTTCTATATTATCTCTATACTAGCTGCTGACTGATACTTTTTTGACTAAACAGGCGTGTGTCGGCACATACTTGGTTGACGCTTTCACCGTCTATGCCGCCTCTGCGGCCGCCGCGAATGCCGTCCTCCGTTCCGTGTTTGGTGCCATGATCCCTCTGTTTGGCCAGAGCATGTACACATCGCTTGGTATTGGGTGGGGAAATTCGCTACTTGCGTTCGTTGCATTGGCCATGTGCCCTATTCCTCTAATATTTTATCGATACGGAGAAACAGTGCGTTTGAGGTGGAGCCCTAAGCTGTAGAGTGACTGGACTGTTGGATGCGGTGATAGACTGCAATTTGTTCTCGGTGGACGGTTGATATATATATAGAAGCTTGTAATATATTACTGTTAGATAGACTATCAGCAGGAGGCATGAAACGCCTCCGCTGGTCGATCTGTCAATAAAATCTTTTTTCTTCAGATAATGATTGATGCCCTGACCAAGGATAGATATTTTCCGAGTTTTGATAGTTGCTTTCTGGGGTTTAAATTCTTTCTAGGGGATACTCTATTTGTTGCATCGGCCACTTCATAGCCCACATCCAGTTCTCCGGTACAAGAGAGAGAATCCCTAGAATCTCCCGCCTCGCCACCCCTTGCATATACCAGACCTCATCAACAAACTTGAAAAGAGCGAAGAAATGTGCGGTAATCACTAATGCCCTAGGTTCGTACATCTCTAGTAGTAATGAAAATTCCTCCGATAGCCTGCCTGGAAACGATACGATGTGTCCTCGTACGGTAGGCCTGTCGTGCCACTGTTGGTGCAGTTTATATGCCCAATCAAGATATAGAACTGCGCCTTGGTAAGTCTCTAGATGCGACTGACTTAAACCTTCGTTCTCTAGATCTTCAAGGAGGTACGTGAAATGGTCGACTTGGTCCATGGGAATCCAGGGGTCTGGCAGACGGCAGGCAAGCAACAACGCCTTCAAATTTGACTGCCTTAGCCAGATTTCTGTAGCAGAGACTATAGCTCGTAGTCCTCGCATCGCCCGGAACCAGGAGGTTGGGAGGGTGTACAGCGTCTCTAGTGGCAGCTCTTGCCGCGATAGCAATTGCTGCATCGCAATTGCACCCGCAGAGGCGAAGAGCATGCACGAGTTCTCCTCACTTACCCTGTTGAGCATTTCCTTGCATGTTTTCAGACCGAGGCAGAAGTAGTAGACGGATGCAAAAACCGCTTGCTGGTCACTGGGGTTGAGCAGCCGGAGATGGAGAGCAGAATTTGCTAGGAAGATGTTCATGAGCGGGTTCTCTACACCGCTATAGAAGGCCATCTGGGGTAGGGAGACGGACCATGCGTATCTAGTTGGACTGTCTGGTACTAATGGCCTAGACCATTAAATGTTAAAAGAGACGCTATGTAATGGTCTATGACCGGCATGACTTACATTGCCGACATGACACTGAAATGGTGTATTAGACGCATCTCCAGCATTCGTGTGCTCTGGGGATCTTCTCCAATCCACGATGGTGATCTAAGAATTCTTGATCCATGTTCATAGGATGATGGCGTAGTTGCACCTGATGGTGAAGTGAGATAACCTTTCTGTGCTGGTACCGACTTTTCTGCAGAAGGGATTGAATGGTCCACATCCCGCATGGCATAATCACAAAGAACGCCATGCTTAACGCAGGGCCCGCAGCTAAGATGGACTTCGTCACACTAAACAGTTTGTAGTCAGCAACACTCTCGTTTTACACTCAAAAAGACGAGTGCATCATCAGCTCACACGTTTTACCTACCTTCACCCTTCTTCTCTTGCATGTCCTGCAACCTGCTGTGCTCTTCTTGTACGACCGCCTTGGCGGCATGATGGAGATTTTACACGGTCCGAGAGAGACGGACGGCGTTGCAGTATACACTCGCAACGCTCAGGGGTCGTTGATTTAGTGCCTGATTTTAGGCTCCGATCGCTTGGCCTCACCAAAAGCTCTGGCCACACTTCCCGACATTATGATTTCCAGATACGGCCGATTAATGAAATATCCACACAATATTACAGCATGTGTTAAAACACTCAAATACTACCTCTTGAGTTTCTAGTAAGCCGATCGGATTATATTGTTTATCAAATGGCAATATTGTGATGACACAGTATTGAAATGCTGATGCTCACCGATAAGTGGCGTCTCATGCTGCAACACTCTTGGTAATGTACATTGAGCGCGACTAACGATTCGCTGCCGTTATAACGCCTATGGCAGAAAGACGTCTTAACACTAATTAAGGGGCAGCGTTCTGAACAAAATCTCTCTCTTCACATCAGGACTAGTCATTTTGTGGGCTAGAAAAGCCACGGTACGCTTTCTTTACGATGGGTTGAAGATTTTCCTTTCCCATTTTGGTGGGTGAGCGTCGTTATCCTAAGCTTATGTGAACCAAGGCAAATGTTGAGTGAGCATTAAGGTGAGTGAACAGGGTACGCAAGGGATGATGGCCTGGGTGATTCCTCATCCAACACTCACCGATACCTGGGAGCTTAAATCGGCCTAACTCAACCCACCACTTTCTTACGTCTAGGTAACTCAGTGCTGACCCGTGCTGCCCACTTACGCCTTTACTCCACGGCTTACCGCAAAAACTACTTAAGCTAAAAATCCGACTTTACTGCTACTTTATAATGATATTTCAATTCTTCACTGCTGTTCAATCTTCTTTTTTCCACGAAAAAATCATCTGCCTTCGCCCTTAGCAAACTGAGTAGCTGCGCCAAAATCGGCTTACAATTTCTCTCCATTCGCCTAAGCTGTTGCTCAAAAGAAGTCTGCTTATAGCCCTTTCCATATCTTCTCATACGTTACCAAGACCCGACGAAGGGTATTGTCAGGCTTTAATATGAAATCATCCTTGAATTACGTGTGGAACGCCCGATTGGAAGGCCACAACGCAGCACGATGGAACCAAACACTACCAGAAAGATAGAACCTATGCCTCGCCAACTGGTAGACGTGCTGTACGAGACAGTACTTCAGTTCGGGTTTTGGTACCTCGCGCAAGAGCCTATGGCTGCTGGAACTGCTGAAAAGGGATCTTGGACGTTCCGTTTGGTGTTACCTGCCTATACGTTACTATGAGGCTCCGAAATTAAGATTCTATCGGCACTGCTGAATTTAAAGGTATCAAAATGTGATTATCCCTCAACGCATCTACACAATTTTAAGAAAGGTATTTTCAACCCCTTGATACTAGCCGTCTGTTGCGTCTAACGGAAGAATTGCTAGGCCTATCCGTTCATAAGCTCCTACAACCATTTGAGAGAGACCTAGCAGTAGAATCCAACGAAGATCATAACTAGGCCTTTGGCAGAGGCCTAGACCTAATACTGAACCCGTAAAACTTTTTCGAGAGCCTTCTAATAATATTCTTCGCACTGTGGGCTTTGTAGTACCATCCTGGCTTGCGGCGAATCCCTCACTCAAAGCGGTGTCTGGACTCATTCGGTAGTTAATTTTGTGCTTATCATTTGGGAACCGGATCGAATAATTCTAAAAGTCCTTAGGGTTTCCGCAGCTGAGTATTAATGGTATTGTTGGTCCCTCTACCAAAATAAAACCTCCAGTGACTTCGCCGAACGGATTGAGCTCTTTCAAGCCGCACTGACAACAAAGAAGGGCGGTTTCATATTTGTCATGTTTGCAGGCCCGGCGATCGTAGCCAACAGCTTCGTCTACGGAGGTCCAGGAGAAACTCAGGGCTCGGTACATGGTAATAGGCATTTTTTAATGAGCCGAGTTGGAAACCTTTCCCAAACAAGATCGCTGACAAGGTTCTCTTCCCCTAACCCGGCACAATAGTTCCACCCAGTGGATTTGGAAACAATTTTGGCGAGGCCTGCAAGGGTAGGAAGCTTATCTGATTGAAACTTCATCTGCCGTTTTAAAAATTCGTAAACAGCATTGTGCCATACTTTTTGAGGCTTGTTGATATTATGCACAGATGCTACTCTCTGGCAAGAGTGCCAGTTGTTTTTGTGTCCTATACATTCACAGTAGGTCGCTTCCCGACATTCCCAAACCAGTTCGAACTCCGTATATTGTAAGATGCGAGTTGAAAGCTGATATTCTTGGAATGCCCAAGCCCGCCTGTCTAGAGGGCCAATGTTGTTGTCCTTATCGAGGTCAGGAATCTCTCGAACTTCGATCATGGTACTGGGCCTACGTTTATCGCCGAAGCGAAAGGGTAGCCGTTTGAAGTATCGGTCAGGTCGAGACGTGAGGAATGGAATATCGCCAGAGGATGCGGACGTGGCGGCGATAGTCAGGTAAGCATTTCGATATACATCGCCCATACTTGTCGGCTCTGTTTCCCAATCTTGGTCATTGTCCTGAAGGATGCATAACGAATCGATCCGGAGATACCGTAGGCCTATCTTTCGTGTGATTGTAGTTGCATCTTGGAAAGTCCGAGGTAGAGATTCCCATTCAATGCCTTCTTTCCTAAGGTGCACATTTAAACGGTTACTTTTCAAGGGTTGACAATCACCCCAACAGTGGCTAAGGGCAGTGTAAGGCGCTTTAATGCATTTCGGTTCGATAAGTCTAATTGACATTTGGTCTTCCCCGATATCAATCACTCGCTTCGATAGCGAAGTTGTTGAGACCTGCTGGCATACCTTATGATTGCTAAAACAATCTCTTGGACATGATTGGGCAAAAGTGAAGCAATCGTCCGAGCTGGAATGAGAAGAAATTAGGCTAGCTTCTTCAAGTCCGTCCCATGCGGGTTCGTATTCTGGATCGTGGTCAAAAAAGAGAATGGTACCTTGATATCCAGAGGAACATGAAACATAGAAAACCTACCAGATGCTTTGCGAATGTGAAAAGAGCGACCGCCAAATAGTGCCCCGGATTCGATCGTTTCCAAAACGCTCATAATCGAAGAAGCGTTGGTATACAATACCAAGTGCAGAGAGCTGATAGCTATGTCATTAAAGAAGGGTTGAAGTATCATGGATAATAAAGAACAGAAATAGCATTCAAGTTTTGCACGATTTTTAAACTGCTTATATCTTCTAAACCCAAGTTGAAGATCGCCCATAAAAGACACTCTGCTCTCGTTGTTTAGCGATGGCCCTTTGGCGAAAGGATTGAGATTCCTACAAACAGGATAATAGAGAGCATCGTCGTTATTTTTGGTTTGTAGCGGATATCTCTCTTTCTGATTAATATCATCGGAATCAGCCTCATTCTAATCCGAGTCAGCATCTCCCTCCTGAGAATCGGTATCATCCTAGTCTAGACTTGCGTCATTCCCGTCCAAGTTAGCCTCAGCCTCATCTGATGCGGTGGTATCTTTATTCCACTGAATATTGTTCATCGTTGACTCTAGACTTTTCACTTCGGCGTAGAAGATGGGAAGCTTGGGTTGGCTAGTCTAGCGAAGAAGGCCGAGCTTTCCTGATTTGCTGTACTCGGGGTCTAAAGGGGCGAGAAATCTTGCCACAGTGTTATGTCAAGGCGCAAGAATGAGAGGTAAGAAAGTGATAAATTGTTATTGTGGGCTACCATGAACGGCAGGGGTTTAGGTAGCAGCCTCAAAAAGGGTAAGGCGCCTAGGTACTTTCGTGAGTTCTTCGGTGGGCGACACCTCGGAGTAGCCGAGTGGTCGTCCTGTAACGTTCGGCTACGGTAGGTAGTAAAATCTCGGCTTTTTGTAGCCTCTGCGCCTTGCATATAGGTGTAAGGCACCAGAAAGGGGCTTTGTTGGGGCTAGTCAACTACCTACTATCTACAAAGTCCTGTATGATTTGGTGCGAGAAGTTCGGGCCACCAGCGGTCCAGGAGCTGTCTTGGCAGCCAGAGCGTAAGAACTCAGAGCTCCTCGCGATCCGAACTACATTCTAGCTGCAAGATGTGATAGGTCTCACTGAGAAACTATGTTTTGAATGCGTAAGAAGTACAAGGCCCTGGAGAGCGTTTTTAGAATGGCATCAGAAGAAACGGAACGAGCGCAGTAGAGTCGCCCGTTCGCTCGAGCTTCGAAATAAGCTTCGAAATAAAGCAGGACGCCACAGCCGAATGGTAGGGTAATTACTGCAGTCTATTTTCTGCTCAGACTGCAGCATCGATAAAACGGGTCTCCCGAGAGATCAGCAAGCGGTAAAGCCCATGTCCATCGAACGGCTCCGTACTGGGGGCATACGTCACGAGAGCAGCGAATACGAACGTCGTTCAATAAACAACCTTGGATACCCCCTCTCACATACGCTGCCGTCCAGCCGTAACACCACTTCAAATGGCAGACTGGCCTCCTACCGTGCCTTTATCATTAACCCCCTTTGGAAGAGATCTGGCAATAGACGTCAGAATTTGTGCTCCTGGGACGTGGACCGAGGCCCGAAGAGGTGTAGAATGTTCTTTTGCACCTTTGTGACACTCTTGGTCAGCGTCTCTAACCGTGCTAGACCTTTCGTATACTTTTCTATTGGGATACTGGGGTGACTTTGAATTAGCAACAAACCACTCGCCGTCTCGTAACCGCTTTGGGGAATGTAGTAGTGGCTAACAGATCGTCGTATGATGGGAAACATCAACACGCCATCGTCACCGAGTATATATTGGGAGCGCTTCCCCTCTTCTCAAGCCTCTCATCAACAACATCGCATCCCTTTGGGTATCCACTCGCTTGCATCTAACGACAATTCTCGTTCAATCGTTACCAAACAACCTCGAAGCCTACCAAAAAACCCATCGAAGACCCATCCTCCTAGGAGAAAAAAAAAACCCCCCAGAAAACCCACCCCCCAAAAAGAAAAATGCACACGACCCTCCTAACCCTCCTGACCCTCCCCCTCCTCTCCCTCTCTCTCCCCC
>KV751016.1:0-28164 GCA_001692915.1 Glonium stellatum
ATATTTAAAAACTATTATAAAGTTTAAAGTTTAGACTCTTTTATACTAATTTAATTTAAATTATTTTTAAAGCTATTATAAAGTATAAGATTTAAAGTTTAAAGTTTAAAGCTTTTATACTAACTTAATTAGGTAATTACTAAATATACTTAATACTATTAAAGACTTCTTTAAATTTTAAATAACTTATACTACTATAAAATATTATTTAACTACTAAATTAACGCCTATTAAGTGGTTCTTTTAGCTATATAATTTACACTTTATTAATATAATTTAAGGGTATATAAAGTATATTATAATAGCTAATTATAAGAAGAAATAAAAATTAATGTATATATTTAGTGTGCATAAAGTAAAGATCTATTTTAATTTAAGTTACTTATCTAGAAATAAGTAGTTAAATATAAATGTATACCTTATTTCTAAACAAGTTCACTTGTTCCAAAGTGAGCTAGATTGTATCCAAATTTTGTGATGTATCAGTTTTAGTCGGAACAGGTACATGATTATATTTAAACATTTCTGGATCTATGAACTACAACCGGTCACCCGGATGTATTAACCCTCAGAAGTCCGCAAGAGTGATAATAAGAATTCTCAACTAAACTCTTGAAACTCCCGCTGAGACGGAACTCTAAACCAGATTTCGAATCACTGATCATTCCACTCTGGTAGAGCATTAGCCCAGTTCGCCTAACTTGTCACATATTTGCTCACCTTTCATCCACTCAAGAACAAAATCCTTCTCAAATTGTTGCGCGTAAACGATAGCGTTGGGGGGAAGTGTTGGCGTCGTCTCATTGGGAAACAGCCCATTCTCATCCCAATGGTGTACAGCATCAGGGATTTCTAGGACTGGTTGACTAGTAGTAGACTTTCGTTTCCCCGCCTTATCAGCGAGTGGAGTTGCTGGCCTCCAAGGATCCGCCTGTCCTCCAATAATTGCAAGTCTGGGATAATGGATATCGAATCCGCCGTACTTATTCACTGCCTCAACATCTGGTGGATTCGTGATATTGAAGGCATCTCTGCACACGGTAGTGAGGTAATTCAAATCGAGGGTTCTGGATATCAAGGGCAATATGTTGTGCGGCACTCCACTTCCTGTTTGTATGTAACCCCATTGTGTACAGTATTGATATGACCAACTGCGCCAACTTTGCTGGTCGATGCCATCTTGCTCATAAAAGGTTGCGTTGAGGTTTGTAAAACATTCATCTTGGGTTTCGCCTTCACATGTACTTACTACTGTGAGGTTCACATAACCGATCCAGTTTAGCATTTGGGTCTGGAGGGCTTCATTGTCTTCATACCCTCCAGCATCTGTTATATCTTTAACTTTTAGCGTTAACGGCAATGTCGTGGGATACAGAGCATCAGCTGCCGTAAGATTTTGGCAATAGTAGAAGAACGACGGATCATTAACATCTGGATCCCAACTATAGCACGAAATTAAGTCAGTAGGAAAAGAAGATCCCAGGAAGTACCCACTTGCGTCCTTGCCAATTCCCAATACCGAAGCTTAGTAGATTAGCAAAGTCTCTATTATCCGTCACACTGCCCAGTCCAAACGTTGTCTTTAGTTCCGCAATTTGTGACAAACTCTTGGATCCGAGGAGGATGTTATCCACTACATTTGTAAGCTGCTGAGTCGCGAGGATACAGTCCGGAGGTGCAAATTCACGAATGGGTTCGTAGTACTCCCAATAGTCGTAGATTGCCTTGGTAACGCCAGAAGAGGATATTGCACCCCAGAAGAGTTGAGGATACTTTACTCGTAAGAAAGCCTGGTACCATTATGAGTGTATTTATAAAGGAATGTTAGGGTGGGAAGATGATACCACAAAAGCTCCAGCATAGCTTCCCCCATACATAATATATGGGGTCTCTGGCGCGGTTAATGTCTTATTCACACCTTGAAATTCGACATTTTGTACGAAGTATGCGACGTCGGCCATGGCTTGCTCCGTAGTGAGGAAACGAAGATTTTTGGTAGAAAGATCTGGGGTTGGAATTGATGTGCCGTAGTATCTGTGTTCGAGGATGACACCAAGCCCGCCAGTGGCCTTTATCAACTGTGCAACAATACCCTTTTGTAGATAAGGCAGTCGCTCAGTTCCATCAGCTTCGCCGGACTCGAGAACAACCACTGGGCCTCCTTCTTGATAATATGAAGCATCGAACCAATACCGGAGGTTAAACTTCTCGTTCGAATGAGGGGCGTATTCTGATTCGTTGTGGAAATGATCAACTGGGACCGAGAGATTATACGCTGGGTAAAGAATTGTCGGGTCTACATCACGCCGGAGCAGAGAGCTACGGTGTTTGTCTTTGATCTGCTAATATTTAATTAGAATTGCACTGGGTTCTAGGTTTAATCTTCATAGTAACAAATAATCTTTATGAAGATGCTCGAAGGGTCCCTTCATATGGAGCATCTATATTCAAATCACCGCGAGCTTAGGTTCATCAAGAGACTATGCTCGAACGCTGTAATGAGTTGCGGCGACGCATCTAAACCCACCAGCTGCTGCTCAGTGAGAGATTTTTAGGCCGCCGTGCGGATTTTTATGGAGACCTGCAAAGGAAAACTCGTCTGGACTCTGGGAACGCAGGACCCTGTTCAAATGCTTTGCACTGAATCTGCACAAATAAAGCTTAAGGCGATTGTGAACGACTAACAAAGACTAACCTGCTTCCGAAGCTGTCCAATTGGCGTTGTGGCAGGGCGTGCCGTGATGACTTGAATGAAGAATAATAGCGCTGCGGCGACCCCAAACTTCATAATTAGAGTGAAATCAGAGGTCAATTAAGATAACTCTTGCCTCTCAAGTGTGCAGAATATTCGAAACACTCCGACCGGTGTCTAAAATTTGAGGAAAGAGGTTCGCGCAACCATTTAAAGTGCGGGGAGCTGACAGAACTTCAAAGCAGCTGGATCCATGCAATGGGATAACGATAGCAGAGCCGCTAAAGGCTGTTTGTTTTGACGCTGTACCCTCGAAGATGACGGGTGTACGGACTGCTAAATTGCACTAGGAAGGTGAGACGCTCAAAGCCTACCTAAGCTAAACCGAATATAGAAGGAGTGCAGGGCGAGTTCAAGGAAGGCATAGTTTCCGGACAAGGGTTTAGATGAGACTGTGCTAATCAGGGGAGGGTACCTTGAAAATACGGTGTATCATTGTATAGCTAAAGAAGCAGCTATAAACTTTATATAAAACTAGGAATCGTATATGAAAGTTGTGAAAACAGTAGAAATTTTACGCAGGCTTGGACAAGCTCACGTGGTTTCTGCGATGGCCTAAGTATAGCCTTTGATGAGAGCTTTATCGGGACCGGTGCTGATATGCCCATCACTCTTGCTGCTTCTGGCCGGGCTTGGTATTTTTCTTGCGGTTCTGTCATACTAAAGTATGCTCTTCCACGTCCTCGCGGGAGCTATACAGGGGTCATTTGTCTACTGTCGTTTTAGACACTGGCGAAAGGCTAGAGGTAGTGGTAACTATCCATGTATGTCATAATTGAATAAATACCGGTCTCATCGTTTTCGATTCGCAATGTCCATGTTGATTGCATATGCCTCAACACTAGCCTAGTGTATTCCTTCATAGAGATATACTAAGTTATATACTTTTAGCGACTGTCGATGTAACCCGGTTGACCAGTGCTCAGTTTTGTCAATCCTTTGAATTGGGGTTCGTCCCGGTTGCTGTCGCAGGTCTTGGTACTTAATTAGGCTGGATATATCAGACATGGTGTACTTGATTTGGCTTACCCATATAATGAATGGGAATGAGTTTCGTTTCTATTGTTGACATATGTATCCTGAATGTGTTGTAGGAAGCTGAGGAAACTGCCTGAGCGAGGGGAACCCATTTGGTTTAGTCAGCAGCGCACTGGGGCCCGCAGGAGCTTGGGCGTGTAAGGACTTATCGTAGCCCTGTAGCAAAATGTTGGAAGCGAGCTTTCCATCTATGTGTATATATTTCACTTCTTAATAATGTGAACGAGGGAGAGCTGTTGAACGGTTGATAAGCCGAATGTGATGAGTTACTGTCCGGTGCTGGAAATTATAAGGAAACTATGTACGCTAGTTACTAGTAATAGTTATACTTACATTTGTTTAGATAGCCTTGCACTTAACGATGCTAATAATACGAACGTTAGTGCCATTAGTCCTTCGGCTTTTTTGGCGTTAAATTAGTCCTAGCTAGTATATTTTCGCGCACCCAAATCCGCCTTAAGCAGCTTATTCCACCCCAGCCGACGAAAAAACTCACGCAATCGATAAATCCCCGTTGTGGAGAATACAAATGCAATGTGTAATATTTCGGGTTCGATGGCACCAAAGCGTATCATATCAAATCGTCTGGATGGGTTCTGAACCAATATGCTGAACCTCACCTCAACAAGCCAAAATAAAAAATATTTACCACTCCAAATTCACTAAAATAGAGCTGTGAGAAAACCCTTCGGATAATCATACCATTTCTTTGGTTTGTTCGCCTCTAAGCTCATCACGCTCTGTCTGCGCTGCTCCTCTGGAACTCCTTCGCCAGATATAACAAACTGACCCTCACGCATGCCGCTATAAAGGTCGATATCCGTGCTACGTACAAACAGTGGCCGATGCGCTGGGTATTTAAACCAGGAGTAGACTTTCCAGATGAAGTAAAGAGCAATGATGAGCGGGAGAGCAAGGTAAGCTTCGAAAAAGGCCTGGGCGTTGGGGTTGCCACCAATGGGCTAAAAAAATGTTAGTGGTATTCTGGAACATCATTCATTGGCGTAGAGGGAGCCTTTTAACTCACCCAAAGCGCGACATAAAACTGAGCCACTAGGCAAAGGATGTTGAGTACTACGCCTAACCAGCTACCCCAAATGCCAAAAGCGGCACGGAAAGGGAGTTCCTCAACGGAGTGGCCCTTCATCTTCCAAACTTTGCGGAAGCGAATGTGAGCAAGACAGATGCTGCCATAAACGAAAAAGTTAGCAATGCCCGAGAGGGCAAGCAGCCAGTTGAAGATCGTAGTGCCGGTGGAAGAGGCCTCGTTAATAAAAGCCAAGAGGCCAAAGAGGAGTTGAAGGATGATAGTTGGAATTGGGCGACCGCTCTTGTCGACATATGCTAGAAAATTTGGCGCCATGCCATTCATGGCTAAGGCTTGGATAGTGCGCGTAGAGGCATAAGTGGCAGAGTTCGCGACGCTTATCACAGATATGGTGATGACGGCATTAAAAACGGATGGCAGTCCGTGAACGCCGGCCATTTGAATAGCAAGCACAAAAGGAGAGGCCTTGGTGTTAGCACCTGAAGATCCAAGGAGAACATCTGAGCTTGAAGGCACAATAAGGCCCAAGATGAATAGATTGACGACGTAGAAGAAGGTAATACGCCAAAATACCTGCTTGGTGGCCTTGGGAATTTGCCTGACAGGGTCTGCCGACTCTGCTGCTGCGAGGCCTGTGAGCTCGGTTCCACCAAAAGCAAAAGAAGCCGTCACAAACACAGTGCAGAAGCCTTTGAATCCGTTTCGGAAAGCTTGTTCTGGGGAATGCCAATACCGGGCCCCAATGTAACCACGGTTATCTGTGGGAACGCCACCGCAGTTGACAATGATACCGAATATGATAAAACCGATGCACGCGGCGACCTTGATCATACTGAGTAGGAATTCAACTTCACCATACCCGCGGACGCCGAAGATTTGGATCAAGGATAGGATGGTTAAGAAGACAGCAATCCAGATCTATACGACTCATGAGCTGGGAATAGTTGCGGGCATTTATATTTAGTAGCACATACGCCAATGTTATAAGTGTGCCAGTACTCAATGGTAATACCAGCTGCAGTGATCTCGAAGGGTAGGATAGTGAGCCACTGAATAGCATAGTCCCAGCCCATAGCAAAACCCCTTTGAAACCATTAGGAACTGTCCGATTGGGAAAACCTACTGGAGACGTACCATGAGGGGTCAATAAATCGTACAATATACTGGTAAAATGCGCCGTTGACTGGATACATGACAGCCAACTCTCCCAGGGCTTGCATCATCATGAGCATCATTAGACCAATGATCATGAAGCATAAAAGCTGGGCATTGTGATAAGCTTGACGTGCTGAAAGGAGTTTCGTTCGGTCTTACCAGACTTGCAGGTCCGCCGCTATGCAACGCGCCTCCAGAACTAACGAAAAGACCAGCGCCGATAGCACCACCAATGGCGATCATTTGCATGTGGCGTCCATGAAGGTTACGCTTAAGCTCAGTCGTATCTCTAACCCTAATCTCTTCGTCGGCGATACCGTACGGGCTTTCGCGCTGGTCTTTCGACGTGTGGGGTTGCGGGTCCTTCTCAGGGTCGCTTACCTCACCGTGGGAATAGGGTGGTGCTGGCTCCATGCTAGAGGATGGTGAGCGAGTTAAGATCCGCCCTTGTAAGAGATATGGGTCATTTAGGTGCAAGAGAGAAGAAAAAAAGGTATCCAAAGGGGCGGACAAGAGCGGCAATGGCAATATTTATAAGGGTACAGGCTTGCGGCGGGCAGCTGCCCCATGCATCCTAGCTGTAACCCCGTTATCTAGCTGGCTTGTGCATGGAATTGATGCAGCCGAGGCTGGACCAGCTGACTGGACCACGGCTGTGATTGATCCAAACCCAAGTGGTACTATCAGGAAGGTGGGATGATTATCCGATGATACATAAGGCCATGTATGCACCGAATTTGCCTTCTCTATCGTCTAGAAACCTTCGATGCGTTGGCGCCGAGCCCATTGATGGCTATCTCCCATAATCTTGATGGGAAGCTGCGCCGCCAAGAAAGCTTGAAAAGCTTGTATCCGCGTGTCGAATTTCCTTTGGGTAGCTGCGATGCTCGGGAGCCCCGGCGTGGCGACGGTTTAACCTGTCCAGCGATGTGAGTGGAAGACATTTGCCCCAACCGCATGAGCACCACGCCTATATCATGTCCATCGCATATAGGCCGGAGATGACCCGAAAAGGGCAGAAGGAAGGTAACACGAGGCGGGCAAAGGAGATTTGCATGCAAGTAAGCCTATCGATAAAGCTGTGCTTACCAGCCACCTAAACAGCAATTAAGCCACTGCTTGGGGGTAAGACAAGGCGAGGTAATCTTATAAGAAAAGCGAAGAGACGAAATGTTCAGGGCTACAGCAACCATGTGCCTTATATGATGTAGAAAGAGGATACATCCATGGAAGCGGATGAAGAGAGAGTTCGGTATCCAGTGGGCGACTGTTGCCGGATAAGGCAGCTCGCTCCTGTTGGCTCGGGTTGAACAAGAGTCTGGGGTAGCTGTTTCACGAAAATAATTTCCAATAACCTGGTAAAACCTGACATTAATGCATGCAAGACAATTATAGTGGTTACTTTGATTCTGTGCGCTGAATACTTGGCCATTTGAGATTTTCTAAGATTAGCTTGTGCTGCAGCGCTGCGTCTAGGCAATGTGCTGACGGCGGTCGGCGCGACGGTAAAAGGGGAGCGCAGGAGGCTGTAAAATAAACTGTATGCTAGTAACATATTTCCTCTAGATGACTAGAATATATCTAAATGAAGAACATCGAGAAGGTTAAAGAACTACTAGATAGGCTTTCGTTCGAGAAATACCTCCTTGCTTTGAGATCACGTGATCTATCTTGGCACGCCCTTTGATTACAAGCCTGACCTTACCTACCCAGGTAGGATTATCGCCAGCCGAGCACCGGGAGGTCTTAGCAGCCGCTAGAAAATGCAATGAAAGCCAGATACGAAGGGAACAGCAAACAACGAGCTGAGAACAGCGAAGAAATTTTCACAATTCTATAATGTGGAGCTATTCACCATTACAAGGCCGAAGCGATCAAGCTAAGCAATGCGTTCGCCCTTTCTGAAAAATAGTTCTAAAACTCTGTAACTAAACCGTTACCCTTGGTTTTGTAATGCGTCTAGACCATAAACTACGAACAAGTACCTAACATAAATCCAGCCGAGTTGGAATCCTATACACTAAATATTGCTATCGTCTATGAACCAACCGGCCTTCTTTCCCCAAGCTCAACCTCTGGCTCTTGCAAGCTGTTCCACCCACAGCCTCTCTCATCCGTTAATGTGGCACCTTTCCCCTTCTTTTTCGCTGCCTTTTTGTCAGCTTTGGCAGCCTTATTCTGTGCCTTGAGCAGTTTCTTCTCTTGTCGGCTTAGCTTGGGGAACTCGCTGTCTGGCCCGGTCAATACACGGCCCGGATGCATAACATTGAGTATAAAAATGGCGAGAAACATGGGTAGGCCATCAAGAGCATAAGTATAGGCCTCGTGAAAGGGGAGTGGATTTGAGGGATTTGTGCCGCGCGAGTATTCAATCAAGCGATATATTATTCGGACCTGTAGCAAGAAACTTTAGTAGCAGCGCCTGGTGAGAGGGCTAGGAGAGGGAGCAATTGATAAGAGTAAGTAAAACTCACTGATATTAGGACAAGAACCGCATAGAGCGTCCACACAAGACCTCTCCACCTCTCTCTACCAAGCCTCACTTCGCCTTTCCGCTCTACTTCGAGCATGTCCCGCTGAAATTTCACAATGAGGCCAATGAAAACGAGGATGAAACCCTCTTGCAGGCCAACTCCAGCCATGTACGTGTCCAGTCCTATCTTCATGGTGTGAGCAGAGCTGCCAGGAGAGAGCATGGAGCCGCCAGTCCCTTGAACTAAGAAAGAGACGATGTCAGCCCAGACGAAGTACTTGGCAACAGATGAGCCTTTGACACGCCCAACGCGCTGGGAGGGATGGAAAAAATGAATCAAACGGCCAACCGTCATGTAGGCGAAAGCATTAACCCCTACGAAATGTCAGTAGAAGGAAAGTGAATGAGCGAGAGGATCGTCGCCAAAAGCCTGAGGGCAATAGTTGACGATGAAAGCCGCGAGGAAAGGTAGGTAGACGCACATAGTGGGGCTAGGAGAAGAAGCAATTGCGATACGATAATTAGAGATTGGCTTTGTTGATTATGTGCCCCTAAAGCTCGAGTAACAAAAGAAGCAAGTTCCCATGCAGCACCCATGATTAGCACCCAGCAGAATCTCTACTCATGCGTTAGCAGCCCTCTACTTGTTTCGGGCTCATCAAACCAACCGCTCACCTTCTTGTATAAAAATGCTTCAATAACATGCCCGGTTGTCACAAGGCCAAACATAACCGAGAATGCGACAGCAGCGGAGTATGAGGGATTGAAGTTCCATTCAGCGTTACACGCTGTTGGGTCTACGTAGCCGTACTTTCCAGGTATCGCAGTTGTGCAGGTTGCGGAGATGGAGGCGGCACTGGACGCCAGAAATGGGGTAATAGTAATGGTTGTCGAAGCTATATGGGTAGTGAAAGAGCTGGCGATGGCTGTTGAAGATGCCATTCTATGAGACGTGATACTTAGCTGGTCGGCCGGCCGGCTTCGCACAGCCTCAGCTTAGCGTCCTACGACTGAAAGATACCTCAACCCTGTAGAACGCTGTGCGGTAAAATTTTCGAGACTTTATAAAACCTATGCTTGAAATCTTGGAAGTCTTTTAAAATTTAGTAAAGGAAACTTGTAGAATGGTAATAAATGCTCGAGGCAAAAGTACTAAAAGACCAGACGCGGGTAGAGACGCGAGAAAGAAAAGTCAATCGGGCTGTATGGAAGTGAGTATGAAGATTGATGAGTATCGGAGTAGGGTCTGAGAGTATGTCTAATGCAGATATATTTATATCAAACACATAGATAGGAGTATCGTATAGGATGGGTCTTTCTAAGGCTAGGTAAACTTGGCGCTGTGGTTACGCATGCCTCGTTTAGATAGACATCGCATTATGCTGCATGTTATGCATATAAGGCCGTGTTGTTCTATTAGTGATAGTGGAATTTGCCAAGCTATGGCTTGGGCTCGCAAGCCACGCCAAAATCGAAGGCTATGATCGGATAACGTGAAAGGACCACGGATAACGTGAAAGGACCACGGACTCGGCCATCGAAATCGACAGGGTCCAGCTTACGCTTCTTTATTGTCTGTCAGCCTGTTAGGGGTACGAGACTGGTCTCGCTGTTAAGCAGAGATTGGGGACGCCAAGTGCCTGTAGGACGGTGTCAGCCACGTTGCGTGTCTCCCGTAAAGGGCTTAGATTGTCGCAAGAGCTTGTTGTGCTGATGATAGCAGCTGAAGGATCCGGGAGGGACCGTTAGTCAGAAAGACGAAGCTTGCTATGATTGGTCTTATCGTTTACGCGTCAACATTTCGGGGCTGAGCAGGAGACACACTGCGCTGCGCAAAGCATCGTTTGTACCTAGGCCGTCTACAGGAAAAGGATTGAATGTAATCCCTACATGTAGAGCTGGATCTCAGCGGCCAGGATCACAATCGAAGCGGCCTAAGGCTCGTGTTACAGTTTCCGAATAGCCTGTAAGTTGCATTTCGCTCGCTTGCTCAATGCTTGAGGATCGCAGTGGAAAAGCTTGCGAGGTGTGCATAAGAGTACTGCTAAATAGACCTTGCAGTATTGTCTGTGCTGATTAGCGAATAGCGTTATGATGCTGATGCGCGTAATTACGATTGCACGGTTACCACAATCAAACCTCCACGACAGAAGTGGCGTAGACTTGCCAAAGGTAGACAGTCGACACGAATTAAAGGCCACATTAGTAATTGGTCCCTTACTCCTCACATGATATTGAAGAGTCATTTTCATCATCCACGAAGGCATTGATATCATTTATACGCAACTAGAACACGCCCTTGTTTTCTGTTCCTTGGCATACTGCTGGTTCCAAAGCTGCCATACCGGGAAGACCATCTCAGTTCCCTAATATTTATTCTTTACTCCTCCCCTCAGCCCCTCCCGCCACAAACAACATACACTCTTCTCCTCACACCACTTTTGCACCATCCAGGCCTCTAGTTCTTTTTGTATTACCTGCGCTATATCGACTACCTTATCTTTCGATTCTTTTACTATCTTCGTACCCATTTCTTTTCTCCTGGCCTTTACGGCCGACGCCTTCCCTGGTACGCGGAGGCCTTGTGTGTTAAGCCAGGCTGTGAAATCCTCCAACACAATTGGGTCATACATCAGTATTTTCTCGTACCAGCTTAGATCGCCAGGATTCACGCTTCGCAGGGTGTTTTTAACCACAGCTGTAATTTGTGGGAAGAGAGTAAGCCGTGTGGTTGCCCAAGCTAGACTCGTCGCTGTATCCAGCGGTTTAACTCTCGAGCGTGATTCGCGTGAGGAGAGTTCGAGGGGTGGTGATGCAGTGCAGCATACTGAGACCCGGGGTGGCGTAGGTGTGAGGCCGCTTTCAGAATCCGAGATTTCATCTATGTGGGTGAACTGTAGCTGAGCAATGTTTTTTTTTGGCGTGGTGGGAGCGGCGCCGGAGCTTTGGGAAGGCCCTAAGCATTTCTCAATGCCCTTCAGATTCTCTGGTAATGACGACGGCGAGCCTGCAAGGACTGATTTGCGAGGGCCGTCTCGAGGCTTCTTTGACAGAGTATGTTGAATATCCATGGTCGATCTCTTGGAGAAGTCACCTCTGATGGCAGCTTCAGGGATGCTGTTAACCGATTTGTTGCAGGCGCCCCCCTTTTTCGGTAAACTCATTGCAATTCCAAGACTTGCTGGCCCGTTAGTCTGTGCCGGTGGTATTACCGTTTTCTTGCTTGTGGAAACTGAGGTTGTGGTCATACGATTTTGGCTGTGTGAAATTGAAACGCGATGCTGTCGAAAGTCTTCGATGTCTAAGAAGCTTGAATGTTCCGCAGATGTTCGCGGAGTGATATTCTCAAACTCATTAATATCAGCGAAGGTTTCTAAGGTTGGTACGATTCCAGCCTTGAGTGGAACGGCGGAATTTCTAGAAAGTTCAGCATCAGAAATGCCAGTTTTCGATGTTTCGCTGGTCGGACTAAGTTCTTCACACAACTGACCACTATTGACGGTTCCAGATTCACACTTCTGTTGCGATACGCCGTTTATTTCATATTTGGACGACGTGGGTATCTTACATGGAGACTCCTCCACGGTTAGGAGATTGTTTCCAAAGTCCCTCGCCGCAGCTGCCCACAAACCACGATTTGTTTTGATAAGGGAAAGTCTAGTGTCGTGATGCAGATCGTCAATCTTGTTGCTATTTTCACCGACGAATTCTGATTCAGACTCTCGTATAGCTTGCTGCGTTTCTCGGATGAAAGAAGGCGACTCTTCTCGTGCTAACTGACTTGATGTTCCGAAAAGAATGTCTTGTTTATTCATCTTCCTAACAGCAGACTCAGGCGAGAGCAATTTAACCGCAGCAAGCCTTAATCTCGTCTTGGATTTAGGAGGGGCTTTCCCCTTTCTTGTATCTCCTCTACAGGATCTTCGTTCGGTGGCACTTCGACGAGCGGGTTTGACGGACATCGAGCCACTTTCAAGTGTGGAAACTGTATTCGAGTACTCACTTTCAACTCCAATGGTGAAAAGGCTACTTGTTATAGCTGGCACAGGGGGTTCGACTTCCCTCCTTACATACTGTGCTGTCACGAGGTCTGTGATTGTTCTTGCTTTCTTTTTGGGAATCTTTGCCTTTTCTTTTTGAATATGATCGGTTACTGTAGTTATCGTGGATTGGTTTGTAGATAAATCAATAATCTAGTCAGATAATTAGCAGTTATATCAGAAAATGAAACCACGGACTCATCGGCGTCAGAACCTCAATACGACGACGCTTGGCCAATGCCGGGCCTGAAGCGTGTTTGATAGAAACTGCAGCAGAGCGCGGCTCCATGCTTTCTGAATAAGTGTAAGCAACAAGGTCTGCCGAAAATGAATCCTTAGTAGACGACGGCGATAAAGATTGTGCCCCCTGTTTGGCAGACTCGGCGTCTCGTATCTGAATCGACTTCGTATCTTTCACTGGTGTCCAGTTTGTCCTCCGTTTGAGCGCCCCTTCGGATGGTCGCGCTTCTTCAATAGTGCTGATAGGCTCTTCTTCTTTCAATGTTTCTTCCGATAAATTGCTATAGCGACAATGCGTGGAATTGATCGAGTCAGTCACATGCCCCTTTCGAGGATCGTTAACCATTGGACATGTAGTCTTTGATGTTTGGTTATCGTTATTTCTGGTTACGCCTGGAGACACCCTCCGAAGGAAGTGCTCCGAGACAACATCCGTTGACTCTGCCCCGATCGTGTCATCTAGGTCAAGACCGATACTCTTTGAAGCTATATCACGCCTTCCCGGTTTTGTAATCTTGCCCTTCTTCAGTTTTGATTGTGTTTCCGACCCAGCCTTTGGTTGCTTTGGCTTGCGTGATTTTGATGGCGCGGATTTCCGAGTAGACATGTCGATTTGCTCAATGCTGTCCGGGACCAGGCATTGTGCCTCAGTAAGTTCTATTGCGACCAATGGGCAGTCGGAAGTGTCTATATTGCTACGACCACTGTCAAGAGTGCCCATATCTTTCTTTCTAGGTACTTTTGATCTAGGGTCCTCGTCGAGCTTTGGCGCTTTAATTACGGACCGCTTTGATAGTTTCTTCGGACGCGCCCTGGTACTTGCATCAACTTCAGCAAGAGAAACTCTTTGTTGCCTCGCACTCTGCTCGGTTGGGAATTCTTCCGCTGAAAAACTCAGTTGGCGACTTAGAATCAAGCTCGAAGCGGTTGCGAAGCCTGTAATTGCACCCTCAGGAACTTGGGCAGCTCGTGAACCGCTCCTTAACGCGCCGCTAGTCTTACCCGAAAAGAAGGCAGAAGGCGAAGGTAGACCCGGCGACGATGAGGACGTAAAGACGCGTTGTTGGTTGCACGGAGGCGTTGTGCATACCCTGCTTATAACGGGCCTGGGTGGAGAGGAGAGAACGACAAGCTCCATGACTACCGTCGGAGACAGTCGCTGTCCTGCGAAGACTCGCCGCGCGAGTAACGAGGTTCACAAGGAAGGAAGAAGTAGGAAATTCATTGTGTTTACCCTTCTTAGTGAAAGTCCGCAAAGGGAATGCCGATTGTAAGCTGGGGTTGGTCGGTCGGTTTGCCAAACCCTTCAGGGTACCTGTTTCTTCCCATCGCCAAGGCGCATTGACATGTCCGTTCCTTCTAAGTCAACATTCTGCGTACTTACCTACCTAGGTATCCTAACATCAAAATGCAAACCGCCAATCTCTCTGTTAGGCCGACTTGTTTTCCACTGTCAAGTGAAGCAGTCAGACGTCGACTTTCGAAATGACAATATCGTGCAGAGATCTTTTCTCCCCGCCAAGCAGCATCTGCCTGTTGGTCTTTAGGCCTTCTAATACCGCCAATTCTTCAGACATCTAAGCTCATTCTCGAAGGCCCGACGATGAGTCAAGTCGACTTCAAGGGCTTTGCTACCCCTCCTAAATACAGGTTTCTATTCCTCAGGCCCGGCTCGCTCCTGTTGGCTGTAACGGACCCGAACGCAGTGATCGACTCACACTATTCGATCTAAATTGACGATATAGGGAGGACTAGCTAGCTTTATACTCGTCAAGGCATATGTTCCTAATCAGCAACCTGCAGAACAACAGCGAATTAGCGAAGCAACCGAACAGATGATAATAATGAGCACCGGCGGAAAAGTTCCTGGAGGCTCCAGCATTGAATCCAGCAACCAGTCCCAAATCGCAATAAGATAACTGAAATGACTACGCGTACAAAAGAAGTGCATAGTCTGCGTTGCACGGCTGGACATCGTGGGCCGGGTGAGGACACTAGGATGATCGAAACTGATCATATCTCGGTCGAGAAATCCCATCTCTCAATACTTCTCAATCTGGTGAGGGTACACCCAACAATCAACGCCGAAGAGAGAATACTGTCGGTCATTCAGATTCAACTCTCTTGTGTCTAACTATCCAACCTATCGAAACCAACATCCCGATTGGCTTGTGTAGGTGTCTAGTATACACCCTATTGAGAGGTTGGTTATTGAAAATGTTTCCTTGAGTTCTCTTGTTCTCCCGATGGTTGAAGTCATTACTCGCTATATTTGGCTTGCTCTACCGCCGGCTCGGTTTCATGGACGAACACAAGGATATGGAGATCCCCCTCGAGATTATCTTTACGCTGAAGACTCTTCCGCCTAGTAGTTCAGCGGTTACAAGGGATTCGGCGATTGGCAATCAACATTTCCAACTTGACATATTCTACTTCGACCATCGACTGGATCAAGTTGGTTTTACCAAGTACACAATTATCAGAGGTGTGCAGCATGCGATACACTTTCCCTGAATGTTGTCCTGTCTCCATTATGGATCTTAGGATCAACACGCCCATTACAAGCTACCGACATCCGGGGTATTAACCTCGTTATGGCTTAGGTGCCTCGGGTACACATAATCGTAGGAAGCACCACGAATCTCATGCTAAAAGAAAAGAACTTGAGCATGTAGATGTATAGTCATGGCCCGGTGAGCTATGCTATGTGTTATTCTGCTCCACAACGCCTTGTATGCCTTCTCCAGGCGATGACAACCCATGTTCGGTGCAATTTCTCAAATTACAGATTTCTTCATGTTTGGGTTTGAGACTCTCAGCGTGAGAATTTGGGATTTCCGATGCACAGAACGACTTAGCAGTTGTCAACCTATTTTTCTTGGCCGCCATCGCGTCGTTCGACTGATAAACTTTATCTTTACCTGCTGCTAGGTTTTCTAATTGCGGGAGAGCACTATCACCGACTGCCTCCAGTTGATTTATCATAGCAATCCAAGCTATCACTCCTGAGTATATACAGCTCTCACTAAGAGCTGTCTCCTTTTAGGCCATGCGAGACCGTTATAGCCGGAGTGTACTTGTCATATCGGTTGGCCTCTTGAATTTCGAGATTCCAAGAAACTCACTCCCGAAGTGAATGTGTGCGTCGAATTAACAAAGCACAGTCTGTATTGGATCCCGCCTGATACTGAAGATTCAACTTCTCTTCAATGTTGCTCGATATTCTGGTCGGCCGAGTCCTCTTAGGGCTGACCTGCTTTCAAAATTCCTTGCTCTTGCTTGTATCGCTGTCTCTACAATACTCTCGTTTGCTCATTCCGACTAATGGACTGTAATATTCGAAGCTTCTGGATAAGGGTAGCCACAGTAACGCTAGCAGTAGTAAAGGATAGCGATGGCGCTCAACTTTACCACTGTCCCAGCTATTTGCTGTTAAGGAAATCACAACCTAGCCGTTCGAAGTGCTCGAGTAGCAATATCCCGGATGTCAACTAGGGCCTTGCCAGGCGGGCGGCTTCTCCACTCCCATGAAACGTTAGACGCCCACAGAAATTCCATCTCGCACATCCGGCATCGATTATAGATATGCAGTCGCATCGTTGCGATGACCATAATTGCATCCCCAGTTACGTCCGCCCTAAACACAACCAGGAAACGTGGTTTGAAGGAGCTGTCTGGCATCGGCACAAAAATCCCTTGTATCCAGCTCGTCATGATCGACACTCGACTGTTGGACTGTGTGGGACTGAGTTCTGCATCAGGCATTTGGGTTTCAAAAGGTTGGTCTGCGGTGGATCAACCGTATGTCTTCTCAGAGGCCGCATATACGATATGGAAGATAGCCTGCATATGCGTTATTTTGTAACTCGCCCATAAGGTTTCTCAGTATAATACTCACGCTAAGAAACTTCAGTTATCACAACGAAAGATAGCCCAAGTAAGAAAAGCAACTCCAATTCGTCAAAGCCATATTGGCCTTTATTTCGATTCCGATCGAAACCCTTCCGCCAGCCTCTATCGTGGCAGCACGTTTGTTGTTTACTCCTACCGAAGCGGCTATCGCAAGTCAATTAGGCGTGAGGAAGCGTCCAGCAACCCGAAAAGTCTCATGATTGGCCAATCGGTCTAAAGAACTGGATATTCCGTTTGGCCTTTGCGTCTTTCGGTGACAATCTAGTACCGCTATTCGCATCGTCTAGCCTTGCAACCGCATCGCGGGTTTCTTTGTGTATATTATGAAACTCGGCGTTTCCATGAACTGGAATCATCTGACGTGTCCGGAACAAACGGCGCCCACGGCTTCGAAGAAATTGATAGAAGACCTCCTGTCGTAACCAGCGACGTGAACAGACGCCTGAATTGATCCTTTATGTTTTCGTCATGGTCTTCTCCAACAGCCAGTATTTGAGGCAGCCTTCACCAGAGCACAAAGCTGCACCAAATTTCAGGGTTTAAAGGTTTCGTAGTAGTCATACGCCTTGAGTTGTTGAGCAGGCATAGCACCGGGTTTTCTGGATATTTTCAGGTGGTGGAGACTCCGACAAATCCGCAACGGATATCGTCAGCTTATTTATCCGTCGAAGTAAAGAGGAAATCCGTGGCCTTGTCTCTGTTTTTCAAACATTTATAACACCATCACATGTCCTTTTTATTGGCTTCTTCGACGATGTAGAGTGCAAAGCTGGTTAAGGGCTTTACAGCCTGCGTTGTAGGAAAGTACTGTCGGAGTCTGTGAACATCAAGAGGATCGAGCAAACAGATTCCGAAAGGCCCATGAACTTTTACGAAAGTAACCTCAGATCCCATTTCTACCTCTCGTTCAAATGTTGAGCAGCACGTCTGTCGAATAAAGTTGCTTTAAGGGTAAACAAGATATAAGATAGTGTGGGTACAATTCTAGCGGTTTGTAGGGAAAAGGTCTAATATTCATGGGGCTGCCACGCTCTTCTGGCAGCACGCACGGACCGTGTCGCGATAATGGAAGACCCGCGACGCACCCAAAGCGAACATCACGCTATCTTAAGGTCATCTGTACCTAAGGTACGAAGAAATAGGACCACTTAAATGTGCTACTACCTTCAGCCCGGGCTAGTCGCACGAAGTTTGGCCGCTTGTCTAAACCCTTCCCATGAGATTCGCAGAATCTAGAGTCCATGGGAGTAGGAATTCATTCGCCAAAACTCCGTTGTATGAGGCATCAATATGAAATTCTATAATCTATGAATAACAAGATTTACTTCCAGTCGGTACAGCTCTACTCGTTAATCCCCGTTATCCCATAGCTTCGTACAGGAGTGAACAGTAATACTATAGCGGGGATTAAACTCATATTAAGATTTTATGCTCGAGTCTTTTGCCGATGTCAATATATATTCTACTTATTACATATAATGAGTAGTCAAGCGCACGATAGTGTCATATATTGTATAGCTCAGCTGAGGATGACTCGTTTTCTACGGCTGGGCGTATGCGATTCCCGGAAATTATTTACTCATCCCAAAGGAGGGAAGAGTGTTAAAGATTATTGGTTTAACTACGTATAAGACTACTGCGGAGGACTGCTTCCAAGAGCTCGCCGCTCCGTGAAAGATGATCGACGATGTCCAAGATGCGGATAGAATTTTATTGCGAAGCACCTAACGGCAACATCGAGTGAGACATATCTGAGACCAACGTCCGAATATCGCACTCCCAGCACACCTTGCCCTTCGTCTTCAATGACACGAGGTAATATCCAGTCCGCAACATCTTCACAAAAGAGACTAAATCTAGCCACCTTCCATCTGCGAAGACTCTTCGACTGAGAGAAAAGCGCCATTACACCATTTTCTACAATAGGAAAATAAGTTAGCTCTCGTATGAAAACCTAGATACCAATGACAAAGATTCAGTCGACCGATCAGGGTTCTCGCACTACGGGTTGTTTTCATAAGACTTGTGTCTCGAAGAAGGGCACTCCAGTTGCGAGTTTGTAGTTCATCATTTCAACCAAAGATGGGATCTCTCACAGGGGGTGGACTCAGCTTTAGTGACCGTTTCGCCTTTCACGTTAAAAGCCTAGTCCCTCCTCTTCCACATGAGCACTCCTCCGCTTATTGTGAGCCAGTTATCTTCGAGACGGTCTTGGAGGCGGCGGCGTCTCGTGGAGGTGGGGGCCGGGTTCGACGAAGAGGTTATTGATCCTAGTCCCAAATGTTGAGAAAATGCATTAGTAAACATTCTAGAGGGAAACAGCTAGCAGTGGAAACGACATCAAAGCTGTGCCCCCACATATGACCGGCGCCTCTCAGAAAATATGTTCCTTAGTGCATTTTGCGTATGCTTTGATTCCATTATTCCGAGAAACTGGAACAGGTAGGAAAATTGAAAACTGTTGTTCATCATAGGCCCGATGGCAGTGCAATGATGCCGCTTGCATCCACGGACAAGGAGAGTACATTTACCTTATGCTTATAGAAGAAAACCGAAGACGACACGGCGAAGCCTAAACCCGATAATCGAGAGATCACATCAGCATATATTCTAGAAAGAAAAGATTAAAGGCAAAAAAAATATCAACACAACCACTCCCACTTAACAGGGTCTCAGCATTTTCCTAGTACAGGGCAGGCTCTGTTTATTCTATTATTCCACATATTTGGAATAAACAAGAAAATTGGAAACTACTTTGCGCTCGTCATAGACCCAATTAATGCCGCTTGGGTTCGCAAGTGAAGGAGGAAGGAGAGGTACGTTCACCTTGAGGCTTAAAAAGGAACAAACCAAGAAGGAATGGCTGAAGGTGTAGTAGTTGAGGAAGAGTTGGCAGGACCTAAACCCGAAGGTTCAAAATAATATCAGCATACATTCTGAAAAAGATTAACAGCGGAAACGGCATCCGCGCCACGCCACCACAATATGGCCAGTGTCTCTCAGAAAATCCCAGTGTGTTCAAGCTTTGTATTCCATTATTCCACATATTTGGAACAGGTGGGAACGTTGAAAACCATTTTAATCATCATGGACCTGACTGGACGTGTCGCGATGTTATTTAGATGCATGGACAAGGAAGGGTACATTCACCTGATGAAAGAATAAATGGAAGAGATGCTATAATGCACCCAAGTCATCTCTGGCCTAAAGGGAGGCCTGATGATAAAGTACCGTCGGTGTTCTGCGGGATGGTGTTATCGCAAGTGGAAGTGACTGAGGAGTTACATGTCAGTGAAGCAGCTCATGGAAGATAAAAGTACGTCACACCGTGTTAGCGCCGTATCCAAAAGCATCTCGTATATACGTGTGTCGAGCACTGACTTCGTCTTAGGAGCTTCGCAGTTGGTGGTGAGAAAACTATAGCCGTTATGGCGTATCTGTGTTAGCTCTGAGTTTTAAGAGTCAGATTAACAACCGTGAGCCGCGATAAATATCCTCGAAACGATCGGCATCAGAGTCCCTCAGATCAAGATTATATGTAGTAACTAAGCTCTCTTGCAAGTGTGTAAATTCACATGAGTTGCTTCGAACTGGTCTTGCGGTCATCATAGGGGGCCAGTGTGGAAGACGTCAAACGATAGAACTCTCTCACTCACTGTTCAGATTTACACAACACTAAGGGATGTTTAATCATCCTCATATACCAAATGAACGACGAGGTCACTGAGTGCTTGGTGGTCGGTGCGGAAGCTGGCGTTGAAAAAGCGAAGCAAAGAATCGTGGCCGAAGCTGATGAGACGGTTCGTTAGCGGACAGGACCGAAGAAGGGCGAAAAAGATTATGAAGATTGAAGAGGAAACGTCCTTCAGCTATGCATCGAGATTGATGATTGCTCAGTTCAACCTAAACTGTTGGAGAGGTGATGCCTGGAGATAGGTGTTGGTGGTTAAGGCGAAGGTGGAGGAAGTTGAAGGGAGCTTTTACCGCTAGCCCTTCACCTTAATGCAGGCAGTCACAACAAACAAAATCCAGGGCACTAGCTTGGCAGCTTCATCCGTCGGTCGGACATTGTTGTCTCATTTTACTTATTTCACTCTAAATATAAAAGCCTACCTATACCAATAGCCACCTATTGCAAACAACAAGGCACCACTGAAATAATATCTGTGCACTCGCTTCTTAAGGAATCCTAGGACATGTACGGCTTATTAAAGTGGTTGCTTAAAGATGCCTATTAAGATATGAGCGAGAGCCGTTAGTAAAGCTTCAACTTTGCCAGGATGTTCGCCACCCTAACGGTCCAGGGCAATGCTCGTGTCTCATGGTTAATTAATTCTTCTTCAAACTCAGGCCCTACATTAGATGCTTGCCTAAATTTTAAGGGGCGATGCTTGCACATTATAGAGACGGCTCGGATAGTTCACTCTTGCGAGTCTTTTGAGGACTCTCACATACGGCTTGAGCATTAGCCCAGAAGTGCATGATTGTGCAGACGGGACACTGATTGGCGGGTAGAATACAAATGATTGGATTAATGTGAAATGCAGTTATATCACTCGGGGTGTAGGCACGGTGGTGTGGACTCCATAAGGTGGAGTCGTTGCATACGACGAACCTATATACACAAGCCAGCATGTGACTGCAGGAAGCTCCTGTGAATGTTCCCATACAGCCACCCCCGCCAACAAGTTATTATCTACCCTATTTTTCAGATGTAGGGTTTAATGTGCTAGTTTTCCCGAGCTACACGAAGCCCCTACACTTTGGTTGACTTCATCTCCTTTCCCTTGATGTTTCTAACATCGAAGATTCCGATCTGCTATGGAGCGTTATAATTTCCCCCTGCTCTCACGGGTTTTTCTGGGGGCAGATGAAAATAAATGTATAATGTGTTCTAAAATCTTTATTTATATATGGGTATAATTCACAACCACCAGGACTTTGGGAGTAGCATCTACTAAAGGGTCTTCCTGAGGATTTATTACGAGAGCTCTAGCATCTAGGTGTCCTAATCTGCTTTTATCCGATGTCCCGGTTTTTCCGTGCTTTATGTAATTAACTCAGCTGCATAGTTCTAACGGAGAGCGGCGATATAAATACGGTAACGTGCTGTGTGTGGGTGGCGCACCTCCTTATCTCGTCTTATTCTAGGACTGCTGCAAAGAATGACTGGCGAAGACTGTTTTTAATGTTGGTCGGTACTACTCCGTAGCAGTGTTACGGGGTTTATAAAACTTATACTTTGTACGCGGCCACATGAGTACCTCAGGTAGGTATTCGTTATACACGAGGGGTCATAGACCACGCGAGTCCCATTCCGCGGGCCCCAGATATACTATGGAGGTCCAATCTTAAATTTTATAAAATGAGATAGGCTTAGGAGAGGATATAGATCGAAGTAGAAAAAGGGCAGGGACCCAATAGTTGAAAACAAAAATATGTGAAGTTTAGATATGCGCATAAATCATGGGGTTTGAGCTTCTCTTTTATGCTAGAGATAGTTTAGACTTGAGCTGGATACTCGTTCTAGTGGACTCAAAATGGCCTCTTAGATTATTTAGGTACGATTTATTGGATTTGGACTGGACCGTTGGAGTGGCTTTAGGACTCAATCTACTCTAACGGCTTAGTCCAAATAGATCACTGCTCTATGCCTCCAACGGAGTACGGGCCAATAAGGCAATTTGGAGGACCAAGTACATTTTCCGCACATGCGTTCCTCTACTGACAATTAAGGGCTTCAGTCAAGCCTCCTAGCTGGGCATACTGAGTGGGATCGTTAACAAATACTAGACTACTAATTTTACAGTGCTTGTGATCTTTGCTTGCACGTTGAACGCCGGATATATCACGTAATTGAACTGAAGCCCTTGGCGTTAGAAAAATGAGAAGCCTTTAGCTCCTCAGTTTAAACTAAACTTAATCTAGAGGCTTTAGATTGCACCACGAACCCGCGCCAAATCGGGACAGACGCGTCATTTTCTGCCAGATTTTCAGTTCAGATTTAATCTGACGTTTTGCAACCGAACACGCCCCCAGTTTGGTTTTAATTCTGAAGGTTTCAACTAAACAATCGCGGTAGAATCAGATTGAAAGCTCAGACTACCCCGGTCCTAAGGCTTCGTAAGTCATCCATGGGAACCCGAGGGCTTCTAGGGTTCATCATCGCAGGGCGCCGTCGTGCTTCTCACAACCACTACGACCCCAACCATCAGGCTCGGAAGTTGAGGTCGTTAAATTCATTCTCGGGCTCAAAGAAGGGCAGAGACATACAGCGATCGCACATGTTCGCAATGCATGTCCTCTCAGTCTGATTCTCGTTTGCACTCGGTCTGCTACTACGGTCTGCTACTGCCAGATTAATGAGTTGGCGGTATGAAAACCTGGGGAATGCGCGCTATAACCATGCTAAATGGTTAACCCGTTAGCCTCATCGTACTTAAAACTCGCTTTACATTCTGCTTACTCTATATCGCTGACCCAAGTACCTAACAGCTTACCTAGTTTGACGCCTCGCCTACGCTAGATGCAAAGCTTCAAGAGAAATACTCAAGGCTGGGCTTCTCTGACCCCCAAGTTAGTAACCAGAGGCCGTCGGATTGGTATTGCCTACTGTGAAAAGTGCAGGGGGCAAATACTCTGCCAAAGATTGTCACGCGGGGGTGCAGGGTATGGTGGTTGAGGACTTCGTAAGGTAGAGTCGTTGCATAGTAATATTAGTATTAGTAGTAGTATTTATTTAACGACGACCGGCGGGAGTTGTCCCATGCGTCACCAGAGCGGCGCGAGGAGGCAGGGTTCTAAGGCACCCCGAACATAGCACGAAGCTAGCGCACCTCGCACCCTGGTTGGGGGTATCTAGCTAAGGAATGAAGCTAAATACAAGATCTAGTTAGACTCTTATCGAGCCAGTGCCTAAAAGGCGGTCCTTTTGAGTCCTCTGTTAGCTGTTGCCCTCCCAGCCGGACTTCGTCTTTTTCGTTGACTTATAACAAGCCCGTGTTTTTACCCTTTAGCCTCCTTTCCTCCTTGGCCTCAGCGGCTTTCCCTTCTATTTCGTGGTAGTAAGGGGAGTAGGTGCTCCTTTATCACTCCTAAAGTTCTTGCGACCGTATGCGTGTACACACGGTCGGCGTGGTTAAGCACAATCTATAGTTCCAAGGAAGCTTAGATCTCGTATAGTCGTCCTAAAAAGCGAACTAGTATACGGCCTGTTGATGTTCTACAACTCTCCTAAGGGGGAGAAGGACACAGCACCGCCCGTGCGGGTTTTTCACTCCAAAAACGAGTTTTGAAAAGTGAGGTGAAGGTGGGAGTCGTTGCATATTACGAACGAACCTATATACACAAGCCAGCACGTGACTGCGGGCAGCTCCTGTGAATGCTACTACAGTCACCCCTGCCAACAAAGATTTTAGACGGAACGTTGAAGCATATGCAAGATAACACAAGCATGCTGCAGTATGTGGAGTGGTTTTACTTTATTGACTTGAAGAAGGAGGAGTTAGAGGTCTATAGGGGTGAGAATTTGCTGAAGAGTGTCGCTTTCGCAGATTTTAAGGAAAGCGATATGAAGAAGATTCAACATGGTATTATAGAAGAATGAGGGTCTTGAGGGGTACGAGGGGGACTATAGGAGTTTTTCAATTGAAGACATTATAGTTTCTCCATGGTAGCCACGCCGGCGCCCCTGGCACGCCTGGGTCACTGGGGCTGTGCGTTCGGCGAGGAAAGCATCGACCAACTTTTTCTAATCGATGACGGCATCGCAGCATCTTTCCAGAATATCAGCGGCCTCATCCAAATATTCTTTCCATATCAACATGTAAATTAGCTGAACTAAGATCCAGCCTGTTAATTCTTTGAAGCTAACGCCCTTCATCATGAGCTTAGTACTCGGCATTTTCCTCGGTGGCTGTGTTACCGCCATCCCTGTTGTAACTGGGATTGCGGAAGGCGTGGCGCATCAAAAGAAGCAGAATGAAGAGGCCGCTAACGAGACACGCATGGTGAAATTCAACCTAGATGTTTTCTGTGCTGCAGAGTCACCGCGTCGCGATGAGGTGCATGGGTGCATTGTGGTCTTACGAAACAACAAGGTGTGCTAGTCAAGCTCTTGCCATCGCTGCTTAATGAGTATTATTTTAAAAACCTGACGTTGTAGATGCATGTGCTAATAATATTGGATTCTGATAGGTCTGGCTCGCCCCTAAAGATCCAAGCTCTCGGCTCCCAATTCCTTCCCGCGAAGACCTTACGCCACCCCTTCACGCATTTGCAGGCTTCTACATTCAGTATCCAGACGAAGATCGCAACCCGTGCGAACGTGGCCTCGTTAGCACAATATCAGATGATCCGCCTATGCTAAATTGGATATACGTGGACAAAACAACGCTAGAACTGAAATATGGAAACCGTTCTGCTTCAATTCAACATATTGTTGGAGAGTGGGACTGGACGGAAGATGAGGCTGGCTTGACCCTTGAAGGCTGGGAGGGTTTTGTAACCGTTGAGGAAGAGGAACAGGATGGGCTAAGGTGGGCTTTGTATTTTGATCGTGATGACGACAAGCTGGGGCAAAGAAAGAAAGTCCAGGGCCGAGAGGTGCTTGAGTGTAGTCTGGAAAGGAGAGTACTGAGTGAGGAACAGCAATTGAAGCAAATGGAAGAAGCGGATAAGAAGATGCAAGTTAAGAGCACCGGGGGCTTAAAGACGAAGTGGGGACCATAGTAAAGACGCTATTCATTGCGTCTGAGCTTCGCGCGATTGTTTCGTCTGACTAATGCCAGCCTTCATTTAGTGCCCTATCGCAACTGCATTTCGCACCCATATTTCGGGTGCTTTGTTCGCGACTAAAGGCTTTGGATTTCCGAAAATGTTCTTCAGAAAGTGCGCAGAGGGTGGCTTATGCGAAGCAGGAGGAACGTTAGATTTCGGCACGCAAGATGGACTTCAAAAGATGTTCTAGAAGCTAACTTTTCCTATCTGATCCTGCTGTACCACTTTTAAGCTCGGAATTCTACGTAAACTAGGGACAGAAGCATGGAAATGTCAATTTAACAAAACTTCCCGAGATTTCTGACAACCTCTTGGAATCATGAAATAGTTAACCACACACTATCGTGCGCATATGAGTAGTCCACTATTTCCCTAATCGAATATCTCTACAGCACCAAAGTTTCGGAATTTTAAGAGCCACCCTAGCCATCTAGGAACATGAGTAAGTGCTTCCCAAACTGTGCAGCATATTCGTTCAGATATCCATGGCCAACGTCCGGGTAGATATGCAAGTGAGCATTGCTAATCTTCTTCAGTAGCACCCAGCTATTTTCTGTTGGCACCAAAACATCATTGTCTCCATTAGCCACGAAAACAGGCATCTTCAGCTCACTAAGTCGATCATAACTGCCGCCAGCTTCCCCAGGGGTCAGCCACTTTGTCACAGCCGTGATCTGCCTTCCTGTTCCTTCAGCGTCGAGATACGGCGAGCGACCATCCAGTACCCGCTCATTCATGCGTTTCCACCAAGCACGACCGAGTTCCTGTTTCTCGGCGCGAGGGGAGTAGAATGTCTTTAAGAACCCAGCTTCCTCCTCGGAGTCTGTGGATGCAATTGCAAGAATTTTGCTCATCTCTGGGTCGCCGCCAACAACACCTTCACCAGCACTGGGAGCTGTACCTCCGAGGATGAGTTTACGGATAAGATGAGGAGCGTTAAGTGCAACCATTTGAGCGCACATTCCGCCCATTGAGAAGCCAAATAGATCGACCTTGTCTTTTCCGATGGTCGGTAGAAAGGCAGTAAGGAAGGAAATGACGTGGTCAGCCCACCCAGAAAAGCTATCAGCGACCTCGCCACCAGAATTTCCTACGCCAGCGTTGTCGAAGAGAAGAATGGGCCGGGTGAGGGCGAGAGGGTTAATGAGTGCTGGATCCCAGTGGTCCATGGTGCCACGGAAGTGTTGGAGGAACATCAGAGGTGGATTTGGAGAATGAATTTCGCCAAAGTAACGATACGCATATCGGAGGGATTTAGTGGTGGTATAAAGAGTTGGTGCCGACTGTTGAGTTGACATTATAAACGTATATCGGAGAAAAGGTGCAAGGACACAAAGCTTATTTGTAGATAGGTTGGCTGAGAGATCGTGAATTTTTAGGACTATTGAAGTTCATAGACCTGAGTATCGTTTTATAGTCGAGTATTACGCTAAATAATTGCTGGATTCAGACATTGTAAATCGTTCGAGGTGATTATGCAACCTGAGAGTTTAGTGAGCTGAGTAATTAAGCCAAAGACTTACATACATAGATAAGTGAAAGCTCTAAAAGCCATTCATCCACCCAGAATCAACATTTAGGAAATTCTGTACAACTTTGCTCCGTGCTTTTTAAGTTATATTTCCTAATTAGGATAATGACAGGGTATCAGCATGGCGCGCTAGTGTTAGTGCTCCATCCGTATTGGCTTGAATCAACTTCATTAGCTTTTCAAAGCGGAGGGCAAGGACTGAGAATGCGAAACTTGAGTTGAAGAGTTAAGTTGCGGCTACCTAAGCAAACGAAGACTAATCCTCCTCCTTAGCATAATTGGTCCAATCATTGAGTTGATAATCCATGGGCAGTACCTGGGCTATTCTTAGCGTGCGCCTCATCTACCTCATAAGTTTGAAAGGGTGGGAACAAAATCATGTTTATTCTACTTTCCTACACAGTCCCAGTCGCCTCTAACTCTGCTTATTCTAATGGCAAGGCTTCTGCAAGCTGGCCACGACAACTGGTGAGTCTTCTAGGAGTCCCAGACCTTTCATCCTTGCCATATGTTTCTTGGGGTGATAATCGTACGTAGGAAGCTGGCAGAGATATGCAAGCCTGGACATTTCAGTGTTTTTTAGCTTCAGAGGATCAGAGAGCCCAGCTTCAGCCCAGCTTCAGCCCATCCTCCTCAGTCCGAAGGTCACCTACTAGCGCCACTGTCTTTCCATGATACTCATCCCTCCCGTCAAAAATCGCATGGATTAATGCTCCTATATCGTCCGACAAGCATGCGGGTATCTTTGTAGATGCGGGGTAAGGTACGGTAAGTGGGTATACGAAACTTCTATTATCCTGCTGTCAATTTATGGTGGGTTATTTCGATTGATAACGATACACGACGATATCCGGATCATATTTGGCTCATCCTAGAATGAGTCGTATATTAGTTTAAACGACGCGTTCTAGAAAATAAAGGGTTCTAATATTTAAAATAAAGTATTTAATTAAATTTCTACCCTGCGGTCAGTCCGAGATGTCGTTCATATCTGTAGAAGCCGTAGTTAACAGCTTTCGCCTAAACTCGGTGTTGACCACTGAAATGCATGCCTTAAGAATAAAAAAGTTGCGTAATTATTTGACTTCTACGATTTCAAAATAGAATTAGGTTAATTTTGGTGTTGTATACATCTTTAGTTGTATTTTCTACGTCTCTGTCTCTGCCTGGTATAAAATTGATTGTTGTGAAAAGGAT
>KV751016.1:28939-45556 GCA_001692915.1 Glonium stellatum
TAGCTTCTTATTCTTATTATCTGCTTGCTCCTTATACTAATTAGTAAGCCATGGCCGCCGAGTCGTCTTACCGGGCTCTTGCTGCTTTACTCGTCCATAAATATATCCTGGCTTGATTAATTGCGATAGTTACTAAGCAACCTTTACCTAATTAAGATATATAAGTTAATATTACGCAGGCTTAAAATATTGCCTTACGTTACAAAGTTTTATAAGCCTGCGCTACACTAGCTTATACAGGTGTAGGGATCCCTTATAGAGAGGCTTTTTATGAACGATTTTATGCGGATCGACGAGCCAGGGTGTATACGACGGCGTCAAGCCCCTGGTGTTTGATTAAGGCTTAATTAACGGCTTTAGCTTCTTGATCAAGCGACGTAAGCTTATTTGCAAGAATTGCGAAATCCATGTATTATTGATCCGCTAGCGTGACAAACCGACTTGAACTGGGTGAACTCGTCCGGGTTCTTTCGTCCACCAATCGCATCCTTGACCTTGGCCAACGCTATCTCCGACTGCAGGCAACACCGAATGATTCCAAATCTAGCATATTGAGTCACTTTTTTTTTTACGAAGTGCGTGATTGGAAGACGCACCTGCTGTAAAGTCTAGTGCAACGTTCATGTGCAACCTTGGGTGTATTTTACGACCGGACCACTATATTTGGGTCAAAGATCAACAATGGCACACCCCGCCGACGATGTGATTGCTGGTAGTTAACGGTTTTAGAGACAACATATATCCGAACTACTTCGTATCTCACTGTGCAAACAGGGTTATCATGAACGGCGGACATGACTAAAATTTGGACACTGGGGTGAATTGTGGTTATATAAGGGTCCTAGTGATGGATCGGATGCTTAGTTTCTCATCTTATGCATTGTTCAAAGCTCCAAACTATCAATTGAGCTACCCTTCCATAACTTTATACAACTATACTATATCTATAGCCTAGCAAACTTAAACTACAATGTCAGCCATCAAGAAAGTCGTGGTCGTTGGTGTATGAGCTATATACTTCCTCTCTAACTTTATAGGCTAACTGAGGTTCTCTTGACCTAGGCTGGCGGTAATCTCGGCCCCTTCATCCTTTCTTCGCTTCACTCCGCCAATTTTACAATTTCTGTCCTAACCCGTCCTGATTCAAATTCAACATACCCCTCCTACGTTACCTCCGTCAAGACTGACTATAGTCACCCTTCCCTACTCGATGCATTCCGAGGTCAAGATGCAGTGATCTCCACCGTGGGCTTCACAGGCACATCCTTCCAGATTCAATTGATCGATGCCGCAGACCAAGCTGGCGTGAAGAGGTTTGTGCCAAGCGAGTTTGGGTGGGCGAAGGATCGCCCCATGTTGCCTGAGTTAGCGGCGAGACTTGAGCCGAAGGAGAAGGTCTTTGAGCATTTACTCGAGAAGTGCCGGACTAGCGAGACTATGAGTTGGAGTGCAGTGGCAACAGGACCATTTTTAGATTGGGTAGGTAATGCTACTGCGATGCCTCTCACGTATAAGTATTAGGGGCAAGAGGGGATGATATCGCAAATAAGCGAGCAAGCGGCGGCTAATTTGATTATTAAATAGTGTCTCAACATAGTGCCTACCCTTGGTTTCGTGGTGCCCAAGCGCACAGCGCGCATTTACGACTCAGGGGAAGAGCCTCTGACTTGCACGACAGGCGCTGCAATCGGTACGGCTGTTGCCAACATCCTCCTCAACGCCGACAAAACTGCGAATCGTTACCTGAAGGTCTGTTCGGTGAAGGCCACACAAAACCAATTTTTGGAAGCGCTCGAAGAAGCTACGGACACAAAGTGGAATGTTACGAGGGTTAGTACAAAGGACATAATGCAAGGTAGGACCAAGAAGTTACAGGAAAAGAAGTTCCAGGAAGCATTTCTGGATCTCTTGACTGTGCAGCTTTTTGAAGATGGGGCTGGGAGAGGTAGTATTGTAGAGCCGGAGAAGAGTGATAACGAGTTGCTGGGGGTGAAAGTAGAAGACGTTAAGCATGTCATAAACATGCTTGTTAGCGCAACTGAAGCAGTCTGAAAGTCTCTAAAAAGGGGTGGATGAGGATGGACAACGGGAGACGAGTAGAATACGTTTCGAATGTCATAGGTAGCAGCAATCAGCCTTCACAAGGGAGTTGCGCAACGTGAACCACCTTTGAAATAGGAAAGATTGTACTATTTTGGATACTAATGTGATAAGCATGCGACGAAGTCTCGAAAACTCCTATTGAGATAAGTAGGGATGGGTAGGGATAGGAGAGAAATAAGCAACTGTCGTGCTGTCCAGATCCGAACCGCCGCCAGCACGGGCCGAACATACCCATAGAGCACCGATGAGGTCAGTGCGCCAAGCATCTAAGGCCCTCTTACGGTACCAGCAAAGACACCAAGCTCCATATTTGAGCTTGATATCTCCCCTCAAAAGACAAATACTTCAACTACTCACTTCTCATGAGAAACAACTATAGCAATGAGAAGCCCAACATGGCTGACGAGAGAACCCCGCTCATTCAAGTAATACAAATTCGCCCTGCACGTCCACGGTATCCACACCATAACCTCCGCCGAATCTGCACCATCTTCCTAGCAATCGTGCCACTGATCGTCGCAACCTTCATACTATGCCTAGCTCTTCCTAACGCCTTCGATGGAGATGATGGAGCAGACTGGTCCGCCTACCTCCCGTGGTCTGGAGATCACATTAGCGCAGCATGGCCTCAAAGCAGCGGGTTGACTTATGAGGAGCTTCAGAGAATACTCAGCTCCACACCAAATGCGGATAAGGCAAGAGAGTGGAGCAAATATTATACATCGGGCCCGCATCTCGCCGGAAAGAACCTATCGCAGGCGATATGGACGAAGGAGCGTTGGCAGGAATTTGGGATCTCCCAAAGCATGATTGTGGACTATGACATATACGTTAACTACCCATTGGGCCACCGGTTGGCCTTGTTGGAGAAAAGTGAAAAATCAAAGAGTGATGATATAGACCACATCGATTATAAGGAGACATGGAAAGTCAAGTACGAGGCTACCCTTGAGGAAGACATCCTAGAAGAGGATGGAACAAGCGGTTTGCAAGACCGCATTCCAACTTTCCATGGCTACAGCGCATCTGGAAACGTCACGGCGCCCTATGTTTTTGTAAACTACGGGCATTATAGGGATTTTGAGGAACTGTTGGCGGCTAATGTAAGCTTGGCCGGCAAGATTGCTCTTATCAAGTATGGTGGGGTGTTCAGGGGTCTTAAGGTAAAGAGAGCGCAAGAACTTGGTATGGTTGGAGCTGTGATTTATACGGATCCTGGGGATGATGATGAGGTTACCGAAAATAATGGTAACGAGACTTATCCAAAAGGACCTGCAAGACAACCAAGTAGTGTTCAGAGGGGTAGCACTCAATTTTTGAGTAAGGCATCAAGATTTCAATTAGCCATTTGGTTTACGTGGGTAGTACGCTAAACATCGAGTCTTAGGTATCGCGCCGGGTGACCCTACAACGCCTGGTTATCCATCCAAACCCGGCGCTCCTCGTGAACCAGTAGACCGGGCCATTCCATCGATTCCATCGATTCCAATTTCTTACCTTGATGCTGTTCCATTGCTCAAAGCTTTGAATGGGCACGGCCCGAAAGCGTCCTCTTTTAATAAATACTGGCAAAAGGGAGGCCTTGGCTATAAGGGCGTGGAGTACAACATCGGACCTTCGCCTGAAAGCTTAGCTCTTAATCTTGTCAATGAGCAAGAGTATATCACTACACCAATGTGGAATGTAATAGGCATAATCAACGGAAGCATCCCAGATGAAGTGATAGTGTTGGGTAATCATAGAGATGCTTGGATTGCAGGAGGAGCGGGTGATCCTAATAGTGGCTCGGCGGCCTTTAATGAAGTAATTCGAAGCTTTGGAAAGGCTCTTAAGGTAGGCTGGAAACCACTACGCACAATCGTTTTCGCTAGCTGGGATGGCGAAGAATACGGCTTAATTGGCTCAACTGAGTGGGTCGAGGAATACTTGCCCTGGCTTCAGAAAGCAACCGTTGCTTATCTCAATGTTGATGTTGGGACTGTCGGCCCCTACTTTACCGCTGCTGCTGCTCCTCTGCTTAACAAAGCGCTAATAGAAACTGGTAAATTTAGACTATTCTTTAGGTTTATTATACTTAAGTTTTTCGCTAATTTGTTTTGTAGTAAATATCGTCCAGTCGCCAAATCAAACCATCGCAAATCAAACGGTTGGCGACACCTGGAACAAGCATATTCTCACAATGGGTTCTGGCTCTGACTTTACTGCCTTTCAAGACTTTGCTGGAATCCCATCCGTTGATATGGGATTTAAGGCCGGTCCAGAAACCGCGGTATATCACTATCATTCCAATTACGACTCCTTTCACTGGATGGACAAGTTTGGCGATCCAGGTTTCCATTACCACGCGACCATTGCTAAGATCTGGGCCTTACTTGCTGCGAAACTTGTCGAGACGCCCATTATTCAACTCAACGCAACAGACTATGCGAAGGGATTGGCCAATTATCTTGACAGTCTCAAGGATAAGGCTCGCGCAACGCCCGGCTTCTATGTGGATGAACAAGCCCACTGGCATAAAGATTCCCTATTCCATGGCCTCACGCGCGCCATTGAACGTCTCCGTGATGCATCAGTTGCATTCGATGCTAAAGCACAATCATTAACCGACGAAATCGCCAACAATCCCATTCCATGGTGGAAATGGTGGGAGAGAGTGAAACTTTACTACGCAGTGCGCCGCGTCAATCTGAAATACAAACTGCTCGAGCGACAGTTCTTGTATGAGCCCGGATTAGATGGTAGAAGCTGGTTCAAACATGTGGTGTTTGCACCGGGATTGTGGACTGGTTATGCTGGTGCGACATTCCCTGGACTTGTCGAAAGTATTGAAGCGGATGACAGGGGGAATGCGTTCAAATGGGCCGGAATTTGTGCTGGGCTTGTGGATAAGGCAGCTGGATTACTTGAAGATTGAGCTTGAAGGGACTATCTGGAAGGGATATGAAGAGGCTACATACTGTAAATTGATTCGGTTATATGGGAACTGGGTTTTAAGGTTGAGTGCATACTACCGGAATCTATTCTTATTCTCTGGAGTTGTCAGGGAAGAAGTACCAAGCTGATTGGAGTACCGATTAGGATAAGAATCATTGGGAAGCTGTGTGTTAACATCTAGTCATGTAAAATCCATCGCTATAGGAATATTACCCAACTTCCTGATTACGTTGCTTCATTTCAACGGATTAAGTTTTCTCGTTGCCTAAGTTTTATGGCGATGGAGGCGTTAAAGCCCTGGCGCATTCTCAATTCGCTCATATTCGAGAGGCTTCGACGGTCTTGGAAACCCGGTTGCGCATTAGATTAATATTATTGTGGTTTTGAAAATAGAGTTGCACGATATTAATGAAGATATCTATCTTTCCTCATTTTATGATAGTTCGAGATGTTGAGGAGATTTTGGGGCCGTAACGTGTAGAAGTATGGGCTGTGGGAAAATCCTCTACTCGTACTGGAATGAGACTACACATTATCAAGCTGAAAGATAGCTTTTCTAGTCTGAGTTTCATGGGGTTATTCGTAGCTTCGGTGATGGCTACTCGATCCAATCATTCCAACTGACGGTCATTCCTTTTAATAGGATATTGTGAAAGCGTCAGTCTTTGTACATCTGAAATGTTATAATCATCACTACTTCTGATATGATAAAGCTGCCACGAATGATTTCGTCCCTGCACTCATAATGCCTCTGTTAGGGTCATAGGCTGCCAAGGGGTATATTTCAAATGATTATGCCGTATCCCGTCCAATGCCTGCCTTATACCTCGCTAACGCCCTGTCTCTGCATTGACTGTGCTCAACTATAGGCTTTGGATATCCGTTTTTCTTTGCTATGTTGCCGGCGCCTCTCCCATATGGATCGTGCACCGCTTTCCCCTCAACATCTCGCAGCTCTTCTACCCACTTGCGGATATACTCGCCGTCAACGTCAAATTTCTCGCTTTGCAGTAACGGGTTAAATATACGGAAGTAGGGTTGTGGGTCTACGCCAGTGCTCGCGGAGAACCCCCACCCCCCATTGTTAGACGCGAAGTCGCCGTCAATGAGATGCTCCATGAAGTAGCGTTCCCCAAGCCGCCAGTCAAGGAGAAGGTCTTTGGCTAGAAAAGAAGCCACGATCATCCGACAACGGTTGTGCATATAGCCGATTGTGTTGAGTTGGCGCATTGAAGCATCGACTGGCATGGCGTTAGATTTTTGACCTTATTTGAGTACATGAAAAAAGTGGGTCATAGAAGGGAAGCATTTTGAGAAGAGCCCATTACCAATTGGGAATCCAGTTTTGCCCTCACACCAAGCTTTAAAGTGGTCATTGTTATACTCCCATTCAATATTTGTGTATTTATACTTGAACGGCTTGTACATACTAAATCATTAATTAGTCATACGCTCTCGCCTGGCTTTATTTGGATGGCTACTTACCAGACATATGGCCAGTTTGTTAGTACATGCTTGTAGAAATCCCGCCACGCTACCTCTGAAATCCAACCCTTAATTCCATCATTACCTCCGTCTAACTTCTTCGTGCTGTTCACATCTCTGGCCATCCGTACGCTAGTTCGCGCCGCTAGTGTTCCTGCACTGTGGTGTACACTCACAACCGCTGTACTCATCGCTGCAGGGAAATTCCTTGTATCTTTATACCGGCCAATTTTTTCAGTCAAGAAACGCCCGAGGCGCTGAAATGCCTCGTGCTCGCCTGCAGGCCAAAGTTGTTCGAATCTTTTCTGGTCTTCTGGAGATAACCTTTTGTTCGATGGTGCGCTCGGAACCTCTCCCTTGAATAAACCAGCAAATTTATTCCGTGTGTCAGACGGATTTTTCCCCGGCTTTTCGGACTCCTGCAATAGTTCTGGATGTGCATGTATATACGCTACCCAAGCTCTATACCAGGGGCTGTACACAGCGTACTGTTTCCCCTGTCCTGTTCGCAGCGCCCCAGGCTGCACAACCACATCATCGTGTACAGCTTCGAATGCTATCCCCTTGTCCAGGCACATCTTGACCAGCTTCTCTTCCCTCCGTAGCTCATCCACTTCGTACTCAAGATTACAAAACACATGTTTCACGCCCCAGCTTTCCATTAGGCTAATCAACCGCGAAGGAGCTTCTTTTTTTTTCTCCACAGTATCGACATATAGGGGAATGTCTAGCGCTGCCAAATCCTCCTTCATAATCTTCAACGTCCTTAGCTCGAAATCCACCCGCGATGCACTCGTTAAATGCGCCTGGTAGTCCTGGGGGCTAACTAAAAATATGCAGATCAGTGGCACGCCATTCTCTTTCGCCTTTGCAGCCGCAAGGCTTAGCCCTCTATTATCCCGCAGTCGCAGGTCCCGCTTGAACCAATGCACCACAGCTCCCCCGGCCTTGATCTTCGCCCGCTCGGCCGCAGTGTTCACAAGTGTACCCTCGAGCACCTCGATTGGGCGTGGGATCTCGTTCGCGTTATACATGGCGCAGCGTTCGTTAGACATTTCCGGTGGGTAGAACTCGCGCTGCACGATCCCAGACCTCTCCTCAGGGCGTGAGTGGTCGAACTGACGATGCCCACCGGATAGGTTATCGTGAGTTGCGCCGCTTCTCTGGAAGGCTTGTGGCGCGGGTTGAGAGACCTTAGAACGCTTATTAGATTTAGTGCCGGCGGAGTCTGCGTAAGGCGCTGATGAAAGGGTTTTGCGTTTTAGTGGCATCGTTTTGGGCGAGGATGGTGAAAATTTCTTTCTGAGACGTTTTAGTAGTAAACCGAATGAGATAACGGAGGGCAGCTGGAGTTGATCGAGTACATGGGTAGATAGTTGTAGGCGCAGGTAACGATATTCCTTTAAATTGGTGGATATTGTGAAGAAAGAAAGCAGGTATATTTATAGGTCAACTTTCATGATCCCGGCGGTCTGTAGATGGAGGATTAAAGGTTGGGATGAAAGGAGAAGGCAGTCGTTCACGGGAGCAGGGCAAGCCAGCCGAACCAGCGATCTGGGGAACATCCCTGCTAAATCTATGACGTCCAGGTACGGTCCCTAGATCGCCAAGTCGGTACGCGAGCGCGCCGAGCTTGGCTGGCTGTGGCTTGTGTGGCTCACCCGCGCCACAATACAGGCTGCTTGGAGTACCATCAAGGCCGAGGACTTGTTCTCTCTCGCTGATTCTTAAACCTAGAGCTTCAATTTATCCGACCATTTATTTCAGCAAAGGAGCCCGGGTGTAAAGCTAGTATGGCTAGATCACCACGATCACTAAATCCTCAAACGAATTCTAATGGTCGTTCCGTTAACGAAGAGCAGCTCGGCTATCTTATACAATCTCTCCAATGAACCTGGAAATATGAAAATTTATGTGTTATCAATAGGCGTTCAATCATTATTCTAGTACCGGACGCCTTGTGCGGCGCCAACTCCATACTTGGAGTGGTATGTTTAAAACTGCTGACAGGTTGTTGTAATAGCGGCCTTTTCTAGGACAGCGCTACTACTATCCTGAGTGTTAACACTTGGACTACCATTTCGACACGGTAGGACTCCAAGTTCTATAACTGAAGCTTGCGAAAGGTCCTTTGTATTCACACTTTGTACTATGAATTCATGCCCATGCATAATTTCCAAACGCTTGCTCTTATTAATTATGTGCTCCTGGCTGTCTGAGCGTCCAATACTAACCATGGTGTTACCTTTTCCAATCGTGCTAGTCCCCTTGAGCTGTGAGAAATTGTTGTGGGACCGTGATTGGCCACCGTACTGGTTGCTGGAATATGAATTTTGACTCTAGTTGCTAAGACCGAACACTCTTTGTAGAAGTGGCCAAGTGAAGGGAAGATTTGCGCACAGGATGGCTGTGTAAGATTCCCGGAGGTACCAGATGGTCCAATCTGGTGCAAAGGGATGGGAGAAGCTATAGTATTTGTTCAAAATCGCGGCAATGATCTATTAAAACAGAACAACAATTAGCGGACTATAACTTTAGTATTTTTATCGAGAGGATATAACTTTTGGGACCGTAATTTTGAGTGTAGTGGGCTGGTTTCAAGGCTCTTTAGGGGCGACGTGCCTGCGAGCCGAGGCCACACTCTATAGCACGAAATCGGTGCACTTTTTTGAGAAAGGTGATATTTCCGCTTACCGTAAAGGTCCCTATACAGAAAGCGCCTCCAAGGATAGCCTTATTCTTCGTCGGTAACTTAACCTTGAATAGAAGAGGCAGCGGAATAACGATAATCATAATATCGGAGGAAATATTAAAAACTGCATTGGTAATTAGGTGGTGGATTGCAGCGGAGCATTGTTCTAATGGAATTAATGAGCAAAGAAATCCCGTGCTGGAGAACATAAAGAATAAAGCAAAGGCTTACTATTATCCCTTGGGACGGCCCAGTATTCGTAGAATTGACGGCACCATACACCGAAGTAAAGGATTTCCATCACTATGAAACCTAATGCGACATATACAGCGACAATTTTGACTATCTGGTGCTGAGGCAAGAGCACCCTAAAAGTCTCGTTATTTAGCCACTGAGTAACAATATCTAAGAGATACTACTCACGTCATACGATTGTACATGATGAGTAGGCAAGCCTTGATGAGCCATATTGTCAAGATCTGCATTTGCTCGACCACCAAGACTAGCTTCGAGCCATATACCCTCTTTGACCTCTTCTGGAGTGAATGCGGACGGATCTTCATTTGGTACAATTAGATTGCTACTCGTATTTAATACGACATGCATAAATGCCATCAAGATGGTGTCAGTAACCTGTACATTGTGGTGAGCGGGATATAAGATGGCTATAGTAAAAGGTGTAATGCATAATTTGTCATGTCGTGTGTCCACAAGAAGTAGAGAGGACCATGTGGTAATGGGGATATCCTCCTGCAGCATAATACGGCGGCTTGGATCGAACTTACCATTGCTAGCAGGACCAAGAAATCATCCATTTGTAGCTTCTTCTAAAAACCGTAATTAAATCTCCTGGACCAAACTCTTGCCGCAACGACAAGCCAACAGAGCGCGTACCATATTCCCGACTCCGGATCAAGGATAGAGATCATGATCACAGGCTAGGCAAATAATGCATAAGCTGGTAAAATGCCTCAAAGAATGTACGGCCGGACAAAAGGTTGACGGTACGAAGTAAATATGTCAGTGTTTCGATTTCCCATAATCCCCTTACTAGAAAATATGAGTTTCGCAGAAGATATATGCTTAATCTCTCCTTTTGTAGAATGGAGCTGCTCGATAAGTAAGGTCACTGAAGGCTAGTGAATTAGATGCGTTTCGATTCACTCCCACAGTGTAGGGGACGCGTCTCAATTCTATCGTTGCAACATGGCGTCGAATGGGCGTGAAGCGGGTGGTAGCCCAGATGTCGAAAAAGGACGACCGAACAGGAAATTAACTCGCACAGATTTGAGAAAAGATAAAGAAATAACATATGCAACTAATCGCTTGAGAGAAAGGACGGCTGGCGATTCAAAATAGCGGCATGTTCCCTGCGACTATCAACTGGTGATGTTCCGAACCCATGTCTACGGCACAGGGTTCAGGCACGGATGTCCTGCTTTGAGGTAAAGGTCGAACGGCAGGGACAGAACTTCCTAAATCCGGCAAGGGAGCGGTCTTAAAGTCTACACCAACCCACGCTATTAAGCCGCGATATGACGGGTAAAGTTTGCCGCCGCTCGCTGGAGACGCTCGGAAGCTTCTCCTCGCTTAGCCATGTTAGCCATACCGGCAGTTCAGAAGGTTCATAGTGGCGTGATGGCCTGAGTAGGCTGGATACGTCAAGCTCATGCGGTTTCTTCGGAGTGGCTGTCCCTGAAGCTGGCGAGGATGCGTAGATAAGTTGTGGTGGCAGAGTGGCTAGCACGTGGCTACGTTGTGCAAAGGTTTGGGTTCGCCTGAATGTCGGGACGCCATTCAGGGGGCGAAGCCCAGACCCAAGAGCGCCAACCCTCCCTCAACAATAGCGTGCCTCGGTGATATCTATAACAGGAAGGTTGACGACCTCGAGACGAGTTCTTTGCGACTCGTGTATCTGTAGGTCCTCCCGCTCTATTGGTATTATCGATGACAGAGGCGGCAGGCCCCCTTCCCGGCCGCCTGGATAGATTAACCTTCTCTGTGATACCACAGCCGCATTTCATTCAAGCATTTCGTCAGGATTTCCTTCTTCATATGCAGTTACGTTCCTTGAGGCAGTATCCTGAAGACAATTTGTAGCTACACCCCAACACGCTAATCAGAATCTCACCACCGCATTGTCACCTGGAGCCTACGGATCATTTTGACATTCAAAGAACAAGCTCAATTCTGTCTTCTATTTATGGACTTTGGAAAGCCTTAAAATCATTGTACCACTAGACGTTAGTCCTGAATATCGCTTTTCACTGGGTTATAAGACACATAAATTCTTCAGCTCTGAAAGAGTTCGTTTTCTAATATCCCGCAGCCTCTAGCGTAAAGGGTTGCGGCTAATCATGTTCCAAATTCTACGCACACCACCTCCCTAAAAGTGTCTGCTTCGATCTGCTCATCCTGGATATCTGTTCCCTGAAAAAAGTATTAAAAAGTGAAAAGTTGAGAAGGCAAACAAAACAAAAAACATAGCAAAGTAGGGATTCGCTAGTGGTCACCCACCTAACTACTGATCTACCGGTTAAGGGCTTAAGTACGCCGGAGCGGACGGGACGGCCTGTTCTCCCTTACCTTTGATGCTACGTGAAAGGAGAAGGTAAAATTCCAATTCACATAGCCACATACTTCTAACATGAGCTCTGCTATCGAGGAGGCTCATCCTACTCAAGGGAGAATATGCTGTGGCTCTTCAAATATTGCAATAAATTATCATGCATCGCTGGCCCTCGTCCGTTCCCTCAACCTGTCTTGCTCTGACTCCCGAATCCTCCTATTCAGCTTCGTCTTCTGGTTCTTAGCTTCGATCTTGCTGAGCTCTTCCTTCGTCGCATTTTTATGGACCCTCTCTTTCATCTTAGTTACCATTGCTTCAACTTCCCTGGCCTCTGTCACGCTCCTTTGGTTCTCCAACGCCTCCTTTTTTGCCTTGTTCAGCTTCTCTTGGCGCCTCGTAGGCAACCCGTTAGCTTATCCACGTTCATCCTCGAGCCACTCCTCTTTAGCGAATTTAGAGCGCGCATCTCTTGTACTAGGCAAACCCCACACTCTCACTGTCCAGATTTCAGTTCTTCCCTCTCCATTTATCGAAATCTCCAAAGGATCAAGCTCCACATTGAGATTCCTTGGCGCCTCATAATAAATCGCTTCAAGCTTTGCCCTCACAGCCTGACGACACTTTGGCACAACTGTAAGTTGAAAGCTGCTGACACAATCTCGAAAAGCTCGACTTTGCTTGCGTGGTAATTTCTGTATATATTCCTCCAACGGCACTGGCTCAATGTGTGAAGGAAGCTCTACTGGCTGCGACACTCTAATCCAGACTCTGTCCAAGATATCCGGAGGTGGGCTAAGCTGCCGAACTTGCTGTAGACTCACGCACTGTGCTATCGAGATATCCTTCACTCTATTCTCTCGCATACGTAGAAGTCCATTGATGCGTTTTCCTACATGCTCCGGCGTGAGTTCCAAGTAGCGCAAGGAAGGGCAGGATCTCAAGGCATCCCAAACCTGTTCCTGAAAACTCGTTCCATTGGCTCGCATGTGCGATGAGCTGCTTGCATCGAAATTAATACCTACGAGAGAAATATGCCGAATCACGCTTCTGCATTCTGGGTTCAGATTTGCGAGGAAATCTCGCAGCTCGAACCCATCATTGAAATAAAGCACGTTTTGTGAATAGAACATCTTCATGGTTTCGGCGCGAATTTGGCGACTCGTACGAAGCAAGCCTAGAGCTGTGTGGTGACGTGCGCAGGAACAGTCATGGGAGCTAGAGGCAGATCCCGGGGTGGCCTGAACCCCAAGATAGAAACGCTTTTCATGGAAATTCATCGTAAATGGGGGTCTCTCGGACGTACCGGTACGGTCGCGATGCTTGCAATAATAGAGATGCCGGGCTTCCCAGCGAGTGATTGATGAGATAAGAGCGTAACTATAAATCATATCGCGCAGCTCGCGCGGAAGATCGAGGAACCGGGGTCGATGTTTTCTAGATGTCAATATAGTTAGTGTGGAAGTTTCATTAGCTTTACTAAAGAGTGTAGCCATTGATTAAAATGCAAGTTTATTTGGTCAGAAGTTTAAGAGAAATTTTTAAACTGACTGTAAGGCAAAACCCGCCACCAATCAGGGAATAGGTATATTTAACGTGTGGAAATATTGGAAGTGTTTAGTGTACCTCAAAGCGAGCCCAGAAAGCCTCAAATGCATAATTTTAAGCTGCGAAGCCTTCCCATGCGTGCTCGGTGTTGTCTCCGGCATGATGCCATCACTTGCTAAAGGAGTCATTGATGAGCCCGGAGCAGGTTCAAGATCAACACCAGTTACGGCAGCCTTAGCTGCGTCCAAAGCCTCGTCAATTTGATGAAGCCATAATCGATGAAATGGGTACCAAGTAAAAGGAAATATAATACTTTAATTTATGTAGATAAAATGAAAGGGATATAATTGAGGAAGGTAAGGTTTTCGTATTAAAGGGTGAAGTTAACGGATGGAAGTTGAGGCCAGGGCCACTTTATAGTGCAGGGCTCGGAGCTGGGGGGAAGCCGGGGAAACTTTGCCCTGGTGACTCAAAATGGAATGTAGGATTGACAGAGCCGCGTTGATGAGTCCTCCATGCACGTAGAGCCCAAAAAATAAACTGGCTTATAATATAGGTGGATTTTCGTCAGATAATGCTTGTAGACGGTCATTGGATCACAAGTTTTAGGAGCATGACAGAAGAGAGAAACGTAGTGTGGGTTAAGCAAAGCATCGATCAGAGGGTAGGTAAAATTGATGCGCGACATATCATGATAGCACTCCAACACTAGGAAATATCTATCTTTACTATCAAACTAAGTACTTATAATATGATGACTAGCAATGAGCTTAACGTACCAAAGCTGAGTTGAGGTGCTTGGATGAAGGAGTTCAACACCGAAGTTCTGAGTCTAGCGTATCGCGACAAAGATCTAAAAAATCGCTTGCTGGGTGTTGCACTGCCGAGTGGCGCAGTTCTTGTTTCCGCGGCAACCAGCAAAATCAGTTATTTCTATACGCTTATGTGAACCGCGGTAACAATTATTGCATCATGACGAATTACGGTAATAAATACTATGGATAGTCCCGCTTTTCTATAGGGTTGAAAGACCCATACTTTGTTTATATTACAGTGGGTTCAAAAGGAGGATGTTAAAGCCGGACAAAGCTTAATCAACTAATCATAATAGAAGGCAGCAGTAGGATATGGATCGAGGTATAGCATATTTTCAGGTATACTAGAACATCTACCGAGGCAACAGACTCTTTTCTGCAGCTTTGGGCCGGAAATAAAGAACAACTTGCAATATTTCCCCAAGATCCATGTAAGTAAAATCCGTTATCATCAACATATATTTACATAGACGGCGGCTTACATGATACCCATGTATCAACTTCTCAGAATCACCTGGTCAAACAGTGATAGATAATGTAGTAAGATCTAAACCATACTAACGGCAACTCCGTCTTTCTTCCAAACCTTAGCATCCTTCATAACGAAGTTGACTCTCCTTAAAGCGCATATGTCTCCCCTTGGATCTGTGTCTAAAGCGATGATATCCGCTGTCACGCTTTCCTCAAACCATCCAAACCTCCGCCCACACCTATCCCCTCCACAAGCTTCCCATCCATGCAGAGTAGCCGCCGTGAGCACCTCCCTCAGTGGCACCCCAGCTTCGATTATCAACTCCATCTCTCTCGCATTTGCGCCGTGGGCGAAAGCCCCTGTGTCACCTCCGCAAGCTAATTTGATGCCGATGTTCCAAGCTTTTTTTGTACGTGCGAGGATCTCTTTCATGGGAAAGAATATCTCCATAGTTGCCAATGTCGGCACGAAGATTACCCCTGAATCCTTCATAGCCTGCAGTGCTTCATCACTCGACTCATACCCGTGCTCAATCGTTGTCACACCGGCCTTAGCAGCCATAATGACAGCAGCAGCACTACTTGCATGAGCCGCGGTAGGGCAATTCGCATTGTTTCCCTCTGCTACCATCGCATTTATTTCATCTTGTGTGAAGAGAAGCACCTGTGGGTTGCGATCTTCGGCGGGGAACTGGACTGGTGGCGCGCCAGGCCATTGCTGTGGTGGAGACCGCAATTGGCGTTTACGATAATCGGCATAGAATTTAACGACATCAGCGCCGGCACCCAATCGCCTCCTCACGGCAGCTCTAACGCCATCAACGCCGTCTGCAATGTCAGATATGCGTGGGACAGTGGTACTGCCGAGATGATTCTCGTACCTGATAGCGTACCCACCCGAAGAGGCAATAGTTTCTGTTGCTACGAACAGACGTGGGCCAAGCATTAAACCTCGATTGATAGCATCTCGCACATTGGTATCGGCATCTTGAAGTCCTTCAGTTCCAAGATCGCGGTACGTTGTATACCCCGCTAGAAGAGCTGTGCGGCAATGATTAACAGCGCGAATGACACGCTCAATGAGACTCTCATCACGCATCTGATTCAACGAAGGCGTTTCTGAATATGCATGCAAGAAAATGTGTGTGTGAGCGTCGACAAAGCCAGGTAATACAACTTTACCGCGGAGATCAACGTCCGGAGGAGAGATAAGGTCTGAAAGGGCGCTTTCACGGCGGCATACTTCCGTGATAAGGCCTGTAATGCTGTCTACGGTTATTGAAGTGTTTTTAATAAAATCTTTCTTCTTAGGGTCAAAGAGGAGAGACGTGTGGATGGTGAATGTCGACATTTGGTGCAGGCTACGCTGTCTTGGCGGAAGTGGGGAAAGGAAAGGGGAAGCCCAGGGTCGATGTTCATCAACAGAACGAACCCTTACAACCTTGAACGGCGGATAAAAGCACTTCCGTGCGTTTATTTTATTAATTTAGGTCGATATCGCAGCCTATATTTTAACAGAGTCAGTTTATCAAATCCTTCTATGACGTCATTCGTTCTGGTCTGCATATACATCCACTTATCTGGTTGAATTGTGAGAAAAAGTAGGCGAAGACGCTTTAGGCATTCTTGCTCTAGCTAGCTCCTTCCATTATGAATCTCATCTTCCCACACCCCCGACTGTAATTCTATAAACTATCCACGCTTCCGCGCACCTCGCCGTGATTAGCAACGTGAGTAACACAAGAAGTGGCACGTTGTCTAACCACCAGCGTTACCTCCAGTCAGGCAGGCGTTTTAAAGCTCATCACCTGCGAAGACTCAGTTAGCCGTTTTCATGTTCTATGTCATGAAACGTGTGGCAAGGGGTTCAGGTAGGTTTTAGGAATAATCGTTACTCTAGTAAGTATGTTGCGTTGGTCTCAAAACTGGTCACGAGGATCACCTTTAAGGACATGAATATTTGTTATCTCGTAAATCAGACGCTCCGTAGAAGAATTTTGTTA
>KV751022.1:8241-46405 GCA_001692915.1 Glonium stellatum
TAAGGGCGATATGAAGGTGCGTTGGATGCTGCGGTGCGTCTCGTCTGGGAACTGGCTGAAGGTCGCTGAGTGGTACCAGGAGAGGGGGACCCGGAGCCAGAGCGTGAGAGGTGCGGCTTGATGGTGGCCTAAATGGGATGGGAATTGGTCAATCGGGGTTCTAAAGGCCGCTGGAGCAGTTGATGAAGCGAGTGTTGTGCTTTTGTAGGGAAGGTGCGTGGGGTGGTAGGCAGGTGGGCTGATGGTTTATGGCTTTGGACGAGAGGGATGGGCTCGGTCGGTGGAAGAAAAGTTCGACTTACGCGCTGCGCTGCTGTTGTCGTATCTGAGCTCCGCGAGCTGTGCCGAACCGGCCGGTATTTCGACGATATATCTGTTCCGCCCGCAGGCGCATGATCCGTGGAGAGCTCGGTCCATCGCGTCTTCGCTGTAGAGTCGCGTAGGTAAGGGGTAAGGCGTCGCCGGTAGAGCCCGCTCGAGGTCGTTTGGGCTGTGGTGTTGAATTAAACTGGGCTAGCTGGTGGGATTGCAGGTTGACGGGGGGTTGATGTTTGCAAAGGAGGGGTGAAGGAAATTGGGCAGTGGGCGAATTAAAGATGAATTGGCACATATACCCCTGATTGGCCAAGATTTCGAGGCAGGGCTTATATAAGACAAAGCCGTTGGAAAGTCCGCAGACGGGCCCTTCCAGCAGCGTCTAGAGCAGGCGCTAAACAACAAGCTAACACTATCATGATTTAACTTACAGCTGCCTGACGTCGCTCTCTTGTCATTGCACTTCCCACCTCTGATGGAGCTCATAGTCATCATGTTGTGTTACCTAGCCAAGCACTACGCGGTGTCGGCATCCCGAGGCCAATTCATCGTGCATCATGGCAGCCTTCTTCTTCTTCTTTTCTCCCCCAATCAACCGTCTTATCTTTTCCATTCTCCGGATGACTTCAGTATTCGGTAGACATTTAGTGCCCGTTCTTTGGCCCCATCTCGCGTGCTAAAGTCACCTCTGCGGAGTCCGGATCAAATGAGGACTATTTTTGCACTAGCCCCCGGATGGGGAAAACTGAATTCTTGAACCATGAAACACTGCTATGTTTCTTAGCAGTTTAACTTTACACTCTTTTAAATCTCATCCACAAGCTTGCTCTCATCAATATAGTACCCCCTTATCATTCTCTTTTTAGCCTCCACGAAATCCAAATCTTGTATTTTTCTCTGTAACGCCTCTCTGCTCTTCAATAGCTCACGTGCAACATCCTTCCAATCCAACGTAGCCTTCCCAACCTCCTTCCTAGCAATTTCATCAACCTCCACCTTCCCGAGCCGCCCGGCTGCCTTCCTAATATTGCCATCCACAATCACAGTCTCAATGTCCGCGGGACTTGAGTGCAACACCACAGCCGCAACGGGTTCATGCTGGGCCGCACACACCATAGCGGGGGTTGTTCCATCAAAGATTACCAAGTCGGCCGTTTTTCCAATTGCAATGCTTCCAATCTGATCCTCCATCCCCACAGCCCTAGCGCCTTGAATCGTACCTAAGTTAAAAACCTCCTCCACCGTCTTGTTCACAACCTTAGGCGCCTTTCCTTTCTCATTGAACTTATCGTTCCATGTTCCCCGGGCTGCTTGAAGGGCTAACCGCATCTCACCGACCACGCTCCCTGCGTTGTTAGAATGGCAATCTACCCCAAGACTGCTTTGCTCCTGCATGCCCGGCAGATCATCCCGGAAGCACACAGGCTGCCCCAGCGCCATCTGCAGCTCCGTGCTAGGCGTGGTGCTCACATGGGCATTCGCCTCCTTCAACAACCTCGCATCCTCAGCCGTCGCGCCCGTCGCATGCGAAAGCAAGATGCTCTCATCCAGCAACCCGAACCCATGCAGCAGCTCAGCCGTGGACGCCAAGGAAAACTGCGCGTTGCGGACGTAGTGCGACGTGATGGTCCTGATGCCCAGCGACTTCGCCTTGCTGAAAACCGACGCCACGACGTCCTTGCCAAGGAAGTACAGATCGAACGCCAAGCCCAGCGTCACGCGGCCGTCGCCGAACGGCGCCTGGCCCGCCAGCTCTTCCAGCGTGGTCAGGACCCAGGGCTCGAGCGGCTGGCGCGACATGCTGAAGGGCTTCCAGGACGCGACGCGGCTGGTGGGGCAGTAGCAGAAGATGGAGCGGATCCCCGAGCTTACGGTTGCGGAGATGGCGAGTTTGCTGGCTTCGGGCGAGTAGTTGAGGTGGGCGTGGTCCACGACGGTTGTGGTGCCGGCTGAGATGGCCTCTAAGCAGCCGCCGAGTTCGCCCCAGAAGAAGTCGGCTGGCGTGAAGTTGGAGGACTGCGCGTTGCCTGAAAATGAGTTAGATATCTGAACATTACACAAAGGTTTTATAATAGTCTTATGGGCTTGTTAGTACCAGTGATCATATAATCAAGGAGGAGCTCGTCGGCATGCCGCCCTTTGAGCTGAGTTTGCCAGAGATGGTGGTGGGTATCGATGAAGCCGGGCGAGACGATTTTATCTGTACAATCGATGACTTCCACGGTAGGAGAGGCTGAGATTTCTGGCTCAATCTTCGCAATCTTGTTCCCTTCTATGAGGATATCCGTTTTTATGGCCTTGACATGGTCGCTGGTATCATGGATTAGAGCAGTGCCACCTTTCAAGAGCAAAGAGGCCATTATCAGATATTCGACGTAGAGAGCAGTAAGCAAATGCTCAGAATTTGACAAATTAAGGGAACGGGAACTGTGAATTTTGATTCGATTGATGAAACCCTTTGGTAAAGTAATATATATATGTGCGGCCAAGCCACTTATACTACACCTTCATACTGAGCTTTGAGACCTAGCTTGGGGGATCTCGGCGCTTCAGCTCGCCTCGCGTTTACTGGCAGTCCATCCGTCCCGCATGAACTGGCCTAGCAGTTAAATAGAACAAGCCAGTCCCGGTTGTTCTCCCTCCAAGATTGGTTGAAGCTGACGTCCCATTTCAAACAAAGCATGTTCTGGACCGTTGGCATTAGTAGGGTCGGCCTGGGTTTTCCCAGGCCGAGGCCGATCGCCGGTTACTTAGTACCGCTATCTCCGTACAGGATGTCTCCATAAAAGATGGCTACCCTTTTAAAACGTATCGGAGCGCTGCGCTTGTAATCTTAAATGAACTAATTAGCTATATAGCTGACTTTTTATATTGAAGACCTATGTTGAAACTCCATCTTTTCACCATCGGGAGAGTAAATACCGCCAATCTTCCAGCTGGAGATGATGTGGCTGTGTAAAATGGACTTATGCGGCAGGCTTGGCCACTGATTGCTATTGATGAGGAATAAGTCTGTCATATCAAGTCAGTGATTGCAAGATGGAGCTCTGGAAGCACATAGCTATTTAAGGCCCATTCCTCTGAAGAAAGCGCGAGGGTAAGCTAGAGAAATCGTCATTGAACTCTAATTTGCACAAGCGAGACGGATGAAGGGATTATGTGCATAATAAGAAGATACTGTTGATAGCACTTAGCAGGACGCAAGATTATGAAAATAAAAGACTGTTGACTGGCTCGGCGTTAGCCTTTAAATCGATAAGTTAGCCAGGGGCACCGGCAGAGCAAACTTCAAGTCTAGATTTAAAAGCAAAAAACATGAAGGATTACATCCCCCCAATTTATCAAACGAGAGGGATCAGTGGGTTGCTATGACTTTCTAAACATATCGGTACAACTCGAAACGACAGATAATTTGTGTTGAAAAGGCGGAGGATCGTTCTTTTCGCTAATGCAGGCACAGACTCCTATATGGCTAGTGCCGCATTCATAAATAGTCAAGTCACCCAAGCAAACACGACATAATTCTCTAAATGGTTGTAGATTCCAAATTAAAATACAGATTTTTCCGTGGTAAAACGCGTATAAGGAGCGTGATGAAATAGTTAATTATAATACATATTACTCATTAAGCCATTGGATAATTACGCGGCCGCAACAAGCCTATATGCATACAATCCGCCAAAATGCTACGAAAAATCTATGCTGGATACAAAGTCCAGGGACCCAAAAATATCAATGCTCAAATGCGCCGTTGGCTATGCAAGGTAAAGGAGAGGACGCCCACCAATGATAATAAAGGAGTGTCGTAAGTGGTTCATTGTATATCCCACGCATTAAATCGCTATGCTTTTCATCTATACAACCCAAACACCTAATGCAAATGTTTCGAAATCGTCAAATTATTACCAGTGGTAGCCTCCTGTCGGCTTTGGGCCAACGCGAGAAGAGGCAGACATCCACGTCGAGCTGGAGCTGGAGGACGCATAAGGAGGAGAGCTAGCTCCAGTACCGGTGGGCTTGCCGCTGTATCCAGTGCCAGTAGGCTTGCTGCTGTATCCCGTGCCGATGGACTTGCTGCTGGATCCATTTACGCTTACCGGCGTTGATGTTTGGACTACTGCGGATGAGGGAGTCGTGGTGGTCTCTGGGTATTTGGTAAATGTAACGCAAGTTGTCGTGCCGCTCTCGGTGTATGTGTGTGTCTCGTAGCAGGTATGGCATTCCTTAGGTGGGGCTTGAGGAGTAACAGTGACGTAAACGGTGTTGTAAACAGTTGTCGGAGCTGGGCAAGTCCCCGAAGCGGCACCGATCGAGGTAACAGCAGCAACGCCAGCAGAGGTAGCAGCCCCGGTCTGCCATACAGTTACCTCAGTAGAGTAGATCTTCGTTGTGTAGCTTGCACTCAACCATGTTGAGTAGTAAGTGGTGGCGCCCTCGCTACCCACTACTGATGATGTTGGCACAAAAACCGGAGCCGACGTGGTAATTGTTGTTGGATAGACAATTGAGCTAAGGCCGGTGGAATGAGGTGCTGACGGGGTGGTCGAGTAGGGGTGGCATCCCCCCTTGCACGAAGTGATAGTAATAGTTGATGTAGTGAGAGTTGTAATGACTTGAGTGCCGGAGGTCCGCGTTACGGGGCAAACTGTTACGGTAGTATACGTGGTCAGACTCTCCGTGCTCGGGCTGCCAGTGCCAGTGCCAGTGCCAGCGATAGATGAAGACCAGGGGATGTGCGACAGGGACGAAGATGAGGGTACTGAGGGTGCGGATGAAGATGAATAGTAATGGTGGCCGCCAGTAGAGTAGACTGGTGTTGAAGAGGGGGTCACTCCTGTTGAGATGGGACCGACGGAGGTTGAAGAAACTGACGATGACACTGAGGATACCGACGTCGAAGAAGGGCTTGCACCAGACGGCACCCAGCTGCCATAATGTCGAGGCCAGTTCAGGACGGGTTCAGCAGAAGCAGCGCCAATCAAAGCCGCAAGGAGAAATGATACAGAGTGCATGTTGAAAAATGTGCGGAAATAAGAAATCTGAAAACAAAGTTGGAATATAGAAAAATAGAATCTGAAGTCTCAAGCGATGGACTTAAGGGAAATTCAGAGAAAGCGACTGATTATTCTATACGTGGAGAACGAAAAGCGAGTGTAGGGTTGAGATGTATTGTACTAAGTATGAAACTTGACAGATGCTGGTGATTCCTCTGGGGCAGGGCATCACATAAGTACTTATAATCCACGTGTCCACAGCATTCCGTCGCTGCTGAGCGTGGAAATGCTTTGTCACATTACCACTGTGTCATCTCTGTTGCCGCAAATGCCTCCAAGGCAACTCCAGATACGGAATCGATAGCGTGAGTAGCTGAAGCGGGCTTGACGAGCACGAGTGGAATGCACAGCCTTACGGCATAGTGGCAGCGACAGGGATGTAATTACTGAACATGGGTTTACGCTGGATATGTGAGCACCTGAAAAGGAAACCTTCACGCCGAGATATGGCGGAAGGGTGGAGTGGCTCGCTGAGGCGTGGTGGTGGTGGTCAGAACATGGCGGTGCGTGCGGGTGCATGCGAATGCTTGCGAGTGGGTTCCATGCGACCGTGCCAAGGTGGCTGGTAGTCGGCATTGCCGCGTGCAAAAATTGCGAGACAAAGGATATTTTTGGAATCGCCCATCCCCTTTATGGCTTACCCTACCCGTTTCGCGTCTTTCTCGTAAGGCTGACAGATTTTCCGCCTGCGCCTGCGACGTTGCAGCGCCGCCGTTCACTCCACCACAACCTATCATCCTGCTATGTGCCCATTGCCCGTCACCGCCCAGTAACGCCATCAAACCAGCTTGCCACAGACTGCCATGACGCAGTCACATCATGCTTGAGCCTCAATACGAGCCACGAACTCCTGCACCCACGACGGAGCCTCGGCTCACCGACCCTGCTGCGGTCGATGGCTGTACCCAACCTTATTTCGACACCTCAGCTCTGGGGCAACAAGCCGTCGGATTTTAATATCTGACACCCCGTGAATCAATCCAGGGAAGCTCGGCTTCTTACTCCATACAACAGCTATTTTGTTCTCCGAAGCCCCACGTTGCAGCGAGACGCACGGCCCTTCACGTATCGGTCTTCCAATACTCTCCTTTCATCGTATCGCAACCGACTTTGCCGTCAGAACGGAGCTCCATATCTTGGTTCCACATCGCCCAAACGCACAGAAAGAGCCAAATCTTGACAACCGCCTAGTCCCCCGTGCCAGACTTTATCGGCGTCCAATTAAGATAAAGACGACCGATGAAGCAAACATCCATTTTAAGTGCACACCGTATTTAACATCCGCCAACTCGGATTTCCCGCCCTTCATTAGAAAACAGGCCACCAGATGCGCACTACAGCATATAACACATGCCCCCCCATTGCCGCTTGTTTTGCATGTGCTTCGTTCTCCGAGTCTCGCTTCAGAAAAGTTTCTTGCTTATTGAGCCTTCATTGCCTTGTCCTCGATCTTCTGACTCTGAGCTGTCCTTGTTAACATTTCCCGGTTGGGAATACGGAGCGCGTTCTCCATCACTAAACAGCTTAGCGTTTAAACTATTGGTAGCTTCCAAAATTATCATTAATGTGGCGGATTCTAAATTGTCACTACATGCTGTCATAATCGAGCGAATAGCCAACTAATCGGACTTTTTCTCACTTGAATACTCACGGTTTGACTAGGTAATACTGTCCCAAGACACTCGAAACAGCGTCATTGTTGAGATAGATACTATCTTACAACTTCGGCCCAGCTCTCTTAAAAATCTATCTCAAGACAGCTTCGGAAGGCCTTTGCAAAATTAATTATTCAAGGCAAGCGTTCTATTCCTCTCATAAACCGCTAATGTGAACATTCAAGTATCATGACCAGCCCTCGTGAGCCAATATTGAACCAGATCCTGTTTCTGATTTCGTGCAATCCATTAATAGACACCGTGTATCATGCTCGTGTATCATAGCATGGCTTGAGACATACTATACGACCTTGAAGCGAAATAACCAAGCGTCAAGCACTGTGCAAATGAGCTCCCCACCACATGCGCCTGACTCATAACTCGACAAGAAGAGCTCTATAACAGGGGATTATTACTGCCTTAGTCGGACCTATCTAGACTTCCAGCCTGGACCCCTAATCCTCTTACCAAATCGCACGCAGCATGCTGCATAATCGAGCAAGCATCGACTAAAATCAGAACACCCGAATCACCAGAGTTGAAAGGGGCTGGGACGTGGGATGATGCATTGCTATATTGCCGTTAACTATGGGAGATCCACCGTTTTGAATTTGGGTCCTGCTAGGTTGAGTCTTAAACCGCTATTGTGATATAATGGAGTTACCTGCCGAACCCAGGAGTGATCTTGCATTTAGGAGACAATGCCACTTCAGCCTGATTAAATTTTCTATCTGTTTTTATACAAACTTTCAAAATATTCTCATTAGTCTAAGTCCGCTCGCTTCCTCTTCTTTCCTTTTTACTAAAATATTAAAATAACATATAGACACCCTCACTTTTATCTACTTCCTTTATTACTCATGTAAACGTTTCATCCAACTTACTTTTAAACCCCGAACTCCAAACCACGATATTACGTCTCGTAATCCTTATCACGCCATTAGGTTTTTTGTCGGAAAGACTGTCTTGCCTTCATAATCTGAGCTGGAGTAAGAGTCCTTGTCCGCTTTGAGATCTCATCATCAAGCTTAGCTTCGAAAAAACAAAGCGAAGCAATCCAAAAATCCGCTGCTGTAATCAGAAAGCTTGGGTGTACGCCTTCCTTACGACCAAGCCGCACGGCTTCACTCGAATCTTCCCATATTTGATTGATGCAGAGCAACCAAAACTGGGTGCGGGCAAACTCAAATTTCGGACAAGCGCGAGCGCCCAACCGCTTCTTGACAGTTCTCATGGCATGATTGATTTCCTCCATACCCTCTATGAGGCCTTCCCAGAATAGGAAAGCAATATCTTGCACATAAGTGCCAAGACAGTTTGCGGCTCTTTGCTGATAAGTGGGTTCACATGCCTCACGTGCCGCTACTTCCATGGTCTGGGTGAGGTGCGCAGAGTTGTTACCCCTAAGTGATTCGAGATGCTTCAAAGTTACTTTCGTCATGAAGCCCTTTCCTTTTTCTGAGAACAGACTGGTGTATGTGGTATATATCAAGTTGCTAGCCATGCCGAGCGTGATGCCTGGGATTCCGGAAGGTGCAGAGTGCTCGATTACACTCGCCTCCGAGCGAATACAATCGACTGCTTTGTGGGGATTCATACGGAGATAGTCGCAGAATCCTTTAACTAGGTCAGCAGTGTCTACTACTGACTTGTTTTGTTTCTGAAGGACGTGCAGATTGAGCTTTACGGACCGACGCAAGAACTCCAAATCCGGGTCGTTAGGCTCTGGGGGATGATCTTGGAGTATCAGCCGGGCAAATTTCGCTTTTTGAGAGCGAATCTGCCCGGGCGAAAACGTCCGGTAACCTTGCTCATGGATTGCAAGCTTTGTTGTCCTTGAAGAGCCCGAAGAGCCAGAGAGTGACATCGCTAGCTCTGGCGCTGGGTGGATTGTTAGGCTTCTTTCAAAGCTGACATCGGATAGGTAGGTTGCTGATTCTGCATCGTCAGATTCACCGGCTGACACTAACTGCCCGTCATGATCCGCAACGACAATCTCCGGCACGAGCTGCAATGACCACGAGTTTAACGCGAGTGCCACCTCAGCTAGCCCTGGCCGAGCATCAGTATTAGGTTCAGTCATTCCCTCGCCCGCACCATTATGCTCCCAAGATTTCGATTCGAAGTTGTTCCACCACTCAGCTTCCAGTTGCTCCTCGAAATTTTCCTGTATGTTCTGTCTCAAATATATCGCCTCAGTCATGGGAGAGTCGGAATAACACCTACGAAGCACAACTGGCTCCTCTTCGCCGGTGAGCTCATCGTTGTTCCCATTCAAGTGATCGTATCTTAAGACAAAGACATGCCCATTGTTGAATCCCAACTGCCGGTTCCTCCTTTTGATACGTCTCTGCAAGAGCGCTGAGGCACGCTCTGGACAGTGTCCTACGATATCGATGTACAGTTCCTGAAGAGGCAACTTATTAGACGAAGATGCTGAACTTGGGTTTTCTCGACGGCTCAGATCTTCGTTTATTTCAAAGAATGAAATGAACCATTCGCGAGTTTCCTCATCCATACATTCTATATCGATTGCTGTGAGTGCCTGGGTATCTTCAAAAGTGCGTGAGTATCTTTGCTCATACTGGATGACGATTTCGTCTGACGGCGTATCCAATAGATCTGTCAGATCGCATGGGGAGTTACACCGTCGGGAAGCGAGGCCTGGGCTCTCTACCAAGTCTACATCGTAGGGAGGCTTAACGGGTGTAATCGCTGCGCGAACCATCTCAAGAACGGAACCTGGCTGGGGTCTTCGGGCGTTCTGGATGCTATTGTCTCGGCCCTGACATGAGTCTGTTAGTGCCATGAGATTTTTATATGCTATAACCATCTCGTCGATATCCGAACCTACAACGAAGGTATTGTCTTCGGCATCATAGCCGGAATCGGAATCGGATTCAGAAATTGGATCGGTGCCAATGAGACCTACAGGAACACAAGAGCGATGACAGCGTCCATTATTAGCGGGCATGTTATCTTTAGTGCTAGAGCTGCCAGAGCCTATTACACTAGACGATGCCACGGCTGAGTAAGAGTAAGAGCAAGGCATGGTACTGCGAATGCTTTCGTTGAAATTATTTGCGTTTGAGAAAATTTTACTGCAAGTTTCTCTACGTTGAGTTCCAGATAGACCAGCCAAAAGGAACGTTTAAGAGTATGCAGTAGGAACTTCTCTGTCCGTGAATGTAAGGAAAAGAATGAGTGGTAGCCTGAAAAATGGTCTCCATATAAATGATCCGCAGGACACATTGTGCGTGCACAGTGCCACTATAGAGTTGTCGGAACAGTATTGTATGGGAGCTGACTGGGAAATAAAGGCTTTATTTTCGTGGGGTTCAGTAGCACATTGTATGGCTTGGCTGTGCCGAGATAAAGAAAGATATTCGTCAATGGCGCTGAAGCGAGGTGCGGTCGCAGCTGGGGAACTCGGGATCCTGCAGACATCAACTAGGATAATAGCACTTTTTCTTAATGGCCTGGGACTGGTATTACAAAAGCGTGAACCCCATCTTTTGTAAGCGTCAATTCCTGTATCAGTGCTTGGCACTAACGGTGGGGTCAATGATGCATGAGAATTTGAGAAAAGTATCTTTCATATAAATTTGGCGATTGGTGGACCTGAAAAGCCGCGCAAAGCAGAGCTGTTGGCGGTTTTGGATGCTAGCAATGACGGCTTTCATCGTGTCCTGTTAGGGATACCTAAATCAGCCACTCGCCTAATGCGGGTAACTCTTGAAAGCCCCTGCTCCAGCCCGAAGACAGAACTCGGAACATCGAATCCTGAACAGCATCAAGTCTCTATCAAGGCCTTTTGCACTTTTATTCCAAGCACGCTAGCATAATAAATCCAGCTCCGTATATCTCTAAACCCAGTATATCACTGTGTCTATAAACTATAACTTTCTCAGCCTCTTTTGTGACCTTTCTCGTCTTGGGCCTATCCAACGCCTAGAGCAATCGTACAATATCGCTCATCGGTCTCAACAACATATCTCTTCCCCGCAACCTATATCGTCTATATGTGCTGTAGGGATCGGACCAATCGATCACTTCCTTATCTGGGGATACCCCTTTTCATTACGTAAACCGCCCCCATGCCTCAAAAAGGGCGTTTCGAGTTGCCGAAACTTGCGAATCATGCTCTTGACAGCATCGCTCATCGCCTTATGCCCCAGATCCACGTTCCCCGGATCCATGCGAATTGCAGATCCCCCGCTTCCTTCTCGCGGCTGCGGTTCCACAAACTTTTTCCGACGATTCCACTCTGGGCGGGTGGGCTTTACGCAGATATGCGCTCTTCATATAGGCCCTGCTTGAGGTTCTCGAGCTAGTTTATTATCCGGTAAGGTGCGGTCCAGAGGGCGTTGAGGTTGTTATAGAAGACCTAGGGGAAGGTGAGTCGCGTGACAGCTTAGGGGATAGGTCCGATGATGCTTAAAAATGAGTGAAATTGGAGCAGGGGCTGCTTGGATTGAGAAAACGACGCTCATACTGGCAGGGACGCTATGGTATGCATGGCAGTGAAAGCGTGGGAGTTGGTAAAATATATCTGGTAAGGGCAAGAAGTGTTGGGAAACGAGGGTCAGTATGCCATAAACAAAGCCAGCGCTAGGTCTTTGCTGTCAAAGAGCGGGATTTTTCAACGATTGCTAGGCATCGGCGAGATCGGCCTCGACACTAGCTTCGTCATAGCGGCTGCTGGTATCCTGGCTATGCGGAACTTTCGGCAAGCGCTGAGCAGATTGGAAACACGATGACAGGCCTTCTAGCTAGTATTTCAGTGTGGTTGGAACATTCGGTGGTGCGAGAGCCCATCCCAGGCTCCGTTGGCGGATCTTGATCGGAAATTCTTTATTAATTTGGAGTTGTAGCAAGCCAGAACGGCTTCGACATACACGTGACATGTAGATCATGTATTATAGGAGACTCGTATTTACGGAGGATATGCGTAGTGTATGAACAATGGTGGAACAACTCGAAAAGAGTACTTCGTTTGTAGCTATGTCTTGGGTTGTTGGGTAGTGTAAGATTTGGCTTCTCGCCGTTCCGACTCTTAAAGGTGACTTTGCAAACGGAAATGTTTATTCCAATGCAGTACTGCATAGCTTTAAGCCCATGCCAGCAGCTTCCCCGTGCATAATCGAATGGACGTAGGCTTCTCCGACAACTTGATGGGTGCCTCTAGGAAGGCGTCGTAAGATGAATGGGACCGGAGCGCCTGCTAGGACCCATAGTTCATCGCCTACTTGTGTTGATCGGGCTCCAGTTCCTAAATATTTATTTTTGGTCTTGAATAGGCGCCGCATGCTTCCTCCAGCAATATCAAACTCATGCTGTAGTTGAGCGAGCCCGATAGGAGAGTATGTTCCTTTAAACATGCTTGCAACAATCTCCGAGAGTCTGCGCTCATAAAGTTGGACACCATACGGAGAGCCTTCAGGCTCGGAAGAAAGTAGTGCGTGCCACTCTGGATATGTTGACTTTGAAAGAGGGGAATGATGCGGTTGGAACTCTATATCACTTGACCACGGCGTTAACCTGTGACGGATCTGTAAATTGATAATATAATCGATGAAAAGTTCACCGCAATGTGCCGGAGCGGGATATTGTCTTGCAAAAGAGTCTGTAATTAAAGTCCTCCAGAGTACCTCCACTCGGGAGAGCTGTCTCATGTCTGAACTAGTAGTCCGGTAATAATCATCTAGACCCAATGCAAGCCGGACACAGCTGGCCCATGAATCAGCGGCATCTTTTGACTCATCTCGTAATGTCGAAATTTCGTCAATGGTGTCTATTTGGTATCCTTGGACGTGAAGATAGCCTCTCTCCATTGATCGTAGGTTTCGCTTCCAGTATAGATCACCACTTGCGGACCAATTGCAAGCGCCTCGAAATCGCAGGGGATAAGGCTGTAAGCCTACGCTGTAGTCCGGAACCCATGATGGGAGATTGGGTATTCGTGTGTGAGACTGGTCTTGTACGTGAGATAGTAATGTTAAATTCCCGTAGGAGACTAAAAAGGCTCGGGCGACTTGCAGGTAGAGTTCTTGCGCTGTCATGCTGTAATCCGGCACCAGGGCGTTTGGCAGTTCCTTGAACGGCGCTAATCTCCTGTCTGCTAGGCCAAGAAATGCGTATACTTTATCCCGTGCATCTGTGGACTTGCAGTATCGATGCGTTTCCAAAAGAAGGCGAAGGGAAGGCTTCCGTTGTCGATTCTGGCTTTGCGGCGTTAATCTTCCTGATGTGGCTATATGCGCCCTTGTCCTATCGAGATACATTGCTGCCATGGCAATATCGGCACTAGTGCTGAGAATTCGTTTGTATGCCCCTGGAGCGTTTTCGAGTGCAGAGATGTGCCTCATTTTTTCCGTCGTCAGGTGATGATACCATCTGGTACTCTTTATAAAGGCCAGGGTCTTAGATAGTTGATCCCATGGAAATACCCTGCGTCCACAAACAAGGAGCGCTGACTTGGCCAACGCAATTTCTTGCACTACCCAGGCCCTTTTGAACCACGGGCGATTGACAAATGCAATAAAACCAAGCCAATTCAAATAAGACAGATGCTGGACCTGAAGCTTCCTGTAGCAGTCGTCTTTGTAAAAGTCCGTATAGCCTGCGGACTGCCATTCTGTTTCTGGAATTGCGGATATCTGTTCAATCACTTTAACAGCATCTGCCGTGAATTCGTCCTCTTCCCCAAGCCATACAATAACGCTTTGAGCAGCTTTAAATGTTTCAGCCATGTTAGCGACCTGCGCATTTCTCTCGGTAATATCCTCTTGATTTACGCAAAGGGCGTCAATCCAAATATACTTTTGTTTCGTAACTTCTCTTTTCGCAACTATTGATTTGCTCAACATTTGGAGCGCATTCCTGAGATTTGCAGTGACCAATATGCTCTGGCCATCACATGTGATAGGATAACGACATTGACGCCCTGAAATCCCATTCTCTGGATCGTTGTATTGGGGTTCAGTAGTGCTAACTTTGGAAGAAACTATTGGAGCTCTGGGAAATGTTTTCCAATCTTTGGTGCTTATTGAGGGTAATGAGGTCGAAAAAGGAGTAAGCGGAAAACCCCACGTGTAGGACAGGGCATCAAATGCCGGCGCATCTTGAAGTTCAAAAACCTTCAAAGAGCAGTAGATAGCCTTGCTTTTTGCGGATGGAGTGAGCTCCAATAGGCGAATTGATGTGGAGGACGGCAACGACTCGTATTGGTAGTTTCGAGGCCGAAATTTTGCAACCTCGGATAAACGGGATCGCAAATTGAAGATATTCCTGGTCCTCATAGAATCCTCAACAATCCATCAGGAGAGATGAAACCGGAAGAGAGGAATTGGTTATTGACAACTCACGGGAGCGTGGTATAACGTAGAATATAGAGCGACGATAGGTCGTGAAACCACCCTTTTTCGCTGCCTGATGAAGGGTGTCGTAGAAGTGGGGCCGAAACACTCAGCAAAGCGCAATACCCGTAGGGCTGAGAGTCCCTGCGCCACCATGACTGGAGAGCGCGGGGGTATTTCGAGTATGTTAGAAATCGTGGCTAGAGACACAACACGGCCACATCTCAGTGCTTAATGTTTCATATCATGACTTTCGTCTTCGAAGCTGAACGCATCGCGGATGCGCCGGCCAGTCGAGCTGATTAAATCGAATACTTCACCAGATCAAATCCTCAGAATCGTTCGACACTCATTAACCACTTTGGAAGCTAGCGGCCGTGGCTTAGACGCTTTAGCCAAGGAGGAAGCTTGAATACGCGAGAGTCGGTCTGCGACTATCGCTTCAGCTATGTGAGGAGTTCCGGTCAGGAACTGCAGGTTTGGCTTAACCGCAATGAGGCTAGAGGGCTTTCCCTGATTTCCAACCACAGCGTGCTATCTAACGAATATAGTAGCAAGAAGACGGAGAAGTACATCGGATAAGAGAGAATATTTAGGGCTGCTGAAACGTTTCTCTGGTCCACTGGCACATGAACACCCATCGAACGCTTTACATCATTTATTTTGTGTGCCCAAATCACCACGAAACGGGATATCTACATAATGTTAAGCTGTTTTTAAAGCGAGAAAGGTCATATAGAGGCGTTGTGTCAACTATAGGCGCAAAGCAACCCTTTTTGGTAGAGTTGCGGGCGTTCATGCATACGAGCGGACCGGACAGACCTTTTAACAGCATCAAATAGACGGTGTTGACGATTTTTGATGTTGGCCATCTCTGATAGCACCTTTGCATGATAATGAAACAGGCTTAGTCGAGGTGTGACGTCTGTTGGGCGGGGGTAGACACATCGAACGTGAGCGGGGTTCATCAAACCTTAGTCTTTGACCGACCTTCGCTGTCCTGTTCTCTTGTCTATTGGCACTAGCCATCACTGTAACCTTCGGCTTGTGCAATAAACCGCCAAGGGAATAGTTTATACATGTTTGATATATGGATGACCACACACAACCATCCGAATTCCGTGAGGAAGAAGCGGAAGACGAGTTGCCTGGTTACGATGCTGGAATAGCGCCTCTTTATGATGAACATGATTTCAACGTGCCGATATTGACCTACCACCTCCGCCAAATCAATCGAAAACTCCAGATTCTTGTCCCGTTTGGCCCTACCTGCGATACGTCCTACAAAATATTCTTCAGAACAACTCTAAATATTCTTTCGAAGAAACCGGATATTACGCTAAACTGCGCGTCTCCAAATCTACCAAAGGAAAGCAGTGTTGCTACAATGGACTTTGACAATGACGGCCCGCTGCCTTGGTGTCCTCGAGCTGTGCTCCGTTGTAAGAGCGCGAACGAAGAACCGGCCAAAACATATTACATGGAGGCGAGGAATTTCTCAGATTGGGCGGTATCAATCGGTGAAGCATCGTTCTTCTGGCGTTTAGAAGATAGACCGTATACCCTGGTGTTTAGTGAAGGCACCTCGCGCATCGTTATTGCGCGTTTTGCTTACAGTGAGTGCGGCACCACTGCAACAAATGGAGCCGAGGTTGGACAGCTGGTGATATATCGCCAAGGTTTTTTGAATGATAACAATGACCTTGCGCTCATAATCTGCAGCTGCTGCATCGCCATCACTCAATTCAAACGAATGGGGCGACATTATCGGAACAACACGCCTAATATGGGGTCTTCTTTGGCAAGATCTCGGATGCTGCCTGTCGTATACGGAAATGTGGTCCATACTTGACTTCAACTTACGGTTTGGATACGCCTCCGTTCCGCTGAAAACGCCACGTTGAAGGGACTGCCGTGTTTGGAATTGCGCGAGACAAAGCAACGGAGAGCGGCTGGACGTACATTGCGCCGTGATTCTCCGGCCGAGCTGTCTGACCCAATGGTTTACGTCTGTAGAAGTAATGTGTGGAGAGAAAAGCTTTCAGATTGACTGTAGAAGGCTGTCATTGCCCGAACCCGACGATGGCTGTAGAAGTAGGTTTGGACGGCAAGCGCTCGAGACGGGACGATGCTGATGTAAACCGGGGGGTCTTTGCGTAATAGGCCTCTTGGACTGATGCTGATTTTCGTCTCTAGGCTTCCTGGTGTGCCATTCGGGTTATACCAATAGAATGCTTGTTAGGGCTTGATGAGTTCTTTGACGGCGCTGAATGCTCCATTTATTTTGGTCACGCTAGGGAATTTTCTCTTTAAGAGCAGTGGGTATTTGTAGAAAGGGATTTGTGTGTAATTTGCAAGCCATGTTTTTTCCTTGTTCTTGTTTAGCCTGTGAAGCGGAGGATCCGAGCAACCGTGGAACCGGTCGGCACGGACCGCGAGTAATGGAGTGTTATGGTTGCGCGGTTGAGAGATGAGAGTGGTGATGGAGCGGCGGGCTTGAGTAAGACGGTGGCCTTTCAATGCAGGTGCGGGACAATGTTCGTGCCACCAGATGCTTCGTGTCCTATGAGCAAGGGCGACGGACCGGGGCGATGGGAGATGTTATTATTATTGCAGGCCGAACCGGTTCCAAGGGCCAGAGAGCGACTCGCGGGTTTTCCTAGGACCCACCCACTGCCACCACGAAAAGTGGCCCGTGGGTGTGCCTCCGTCGTTTCGACAGCGCAGCGTGTGCAGTAAGCGAAAACGAGGTTCTAGAACGCGCAATAAAGTCGTTGAAACAACGAGATCAGCGGTCTAGCAGTAAGCAAATCATCCGCGCGTACCTCGATAGTTACCCCATGGCAAGCCTGCACCCGGCCCGCCGCCCACAGCCCGGGGGCGGTACAAACGGGACATGATTTGCGAGTGCGAGTGAACTGGAACAGCAGTCGGCTCGCACAACGCGACGCAGAGGGTAGAGAGGGCGGAGCAGGCAGAGTATGGATAGGTAGGTATGCCAATTGACAGGCGGGCACAAGATTCCCATGCTCTGGTGGAGGAATGCCATGCAGGCCAGGGCCTTGTGCGGCCTTTGCCTCTCCGCTACGGGGCAACGACTATTTCCACCCTTTCCACCCACTGGCAGGGATGCGATGGGTGATTGCTAGTTGCTAGTTAGCTCTCTCACGCTCTAGCCGACGCGCCTTCGCCCCCCCCGGAACTGCCACCAGCGCCGTTCCTCTCTCCTCCTCTCGCCCTGCTGTTTCGGGGCGAGGCCGCCAAAGCTAAGACTGCCGGTTATCGACTGGCCAGTGGACACGGGAGACACGGCGCGCTGAGCATTTTTGTCCAACAGGACACAGGCCAGACTGCCAGACTGCCAGACTGCCAGACTGCTGGAGCACACCTAGCAAGAACATGCCTTACCTACTACCAAGCAAGCTTCGAAGCAAGCACTAAGACACCTGCACGCTGCTTCGTGATGGTCTGTCAGACGGCCGCGCCACAACTTCCACCGCAGTAATAATTACAACAAATCTTTGCCCGCTCTATCTGCTCGCTCAAGCCATACCCAGTGCGCCAGTGCGCCAGTAATAGCTCTGTCTTCGTGCCTGCTTCCCCTAGTCGTCCTACTCGCTCTCACCAACTCCCGTCCAGCCGCACCCGCATTGGGCCTAGAGTCTTGCGAAACACCACATCTCCCTGCCGTGCCTCGCGGTCCTCTTTGCTCTTGGGTTCTCCTTCCGCCCTCGTTGCTCGCAAAAGAGCTTCCTCTGCTCTTCCGCTCGAGGAATGGGAAGCTGGTCGGCCTCCGTCTCATCTCCACCTCTTCGTCTCTTCACCTGTAGCCTTCGCCTGGCTTGACCGACAAGGCTTGTCGCCGCCGCTTCCCGCCGCCTTTGGTAGCTTCTACTCGTTTCCTGGGCCCTCTGGCAGCCGTTAGGGCACTAAACTCGCTCAAATGGTCAAGATGCGGATTCCCATCCGCGAACAGCTGGGATGTTTGGTCTTGCTTGCCTCTCTCATGGGCCTGGCAGTCATTGCTATTGCAACATGGGTAAATTACTTCTTTTGCAGGTCTGATGACCTCTGCCTTGCGCTCAATGCTAACAATTCCGCGCAATTGTGTAGATCACGAACCACAATTTTGTCTTGAACATAAGGTCAGCGCTATGTTTCGGTCACCGCCTACAATCTCTAACAATCTCGCAGGGCAACACGACTGTCACTCACTGCGTCCTTGAAGGCCGCCCAGCTTGCGTCGAACTTGCTTCTTATGCAGTCAAGCGTGAAGTCCACCGCAACACGAGTCCTAATCCAATCCGCCCTCCAACGCTACAACTATGGCAACAATACGGACTCGAACTGGGTTCGCGCACAGTCAGATCTTTCTGCTGTATTTCAGGGTGATCAGCAAGCTGCGCTCCTCCTCCAGGCCCAAGTGTTCCCGGTCAATAATACCGGTTTGGCAGGGGATGGCTCGGTGATAAATTCAACAGGCAGCTCTGCGGCTTCTATCGAGCTACCGTATAGCTACCCAAATGGAACCCCGGTGACTTTGGGAGACACGCAGTATGGCTTTCCACCTGCGTTGTATCCCAATTTCACTTATATTGACATTGAGATCAACTCTACTTTTATCGAGACAATTGCCACTTTCAACGGTAGAACTATCGATACGAACAACTATCTCCTCTTAGGCCCGTGGACCGTTAACGAGACTTTTTCATTGGTGTCGATTACAATGCCCATCATAAACAACACCTCTTCAATTGATATTCTAGGATGGCTAACTGTTGTTCTTGATGGAAGACTGATCAAAGATGTTGTCGATGCGACGGAGGGCCTCGATGAGAGTGGAGTTACCATACTGTTTGGTCCAAACAACGCGACCAACAAATTTCCAAACGGAACTCTCTTTAATTCAAATGATGGGAAAATGCCGCAAGACCAGTCTGTGCGATTCCTACTCCCACCCACAGAACGCCCCGGCGTTCCCGACAGACACCCAAACCAGGCATATGGAGCTGCGGATCCGCCGTTTGATTGGACGGAGTTCATTGCTGTTAAGATCGGATTTACTCAGAATAACGGGCAAAGCAACAACGCAGGAGGCTTGATCTCGACCCAAAACGAAGAGGGTAATGCGGTAGCCGTTGGTTATGCTGTTGTAAACACAAGTCTAGTCGACTGGATGGTTATCGTCGAACAAACACATGCCGAAGTTTGGGCTCCTATCGTTCATCTGCGGAACATTATAATAGCTTGCGTTTTTGGGACAATGGGGGGCATGCTTATTCTCGCTTTTCCGGTCGCCCATTTTTCAAGCCGGCCCATCCGACGTTTGCGTGATGCAACCCGGAAATCTGTCGCTCCTCCTGGATACGGGCCTGAAGATGGGAGTTTGGGATCACATCACGCTGACGGCGCCGATGATGACGATGACGCGATTCAAATTGCTCGAAAGGAAGGGTTCCTAGAGCAGCTGAAAAAACTGAGCACCCGACAGAAACTCACCAAGGCAGAGCGAAAGGAAGAAGCGCGGAGAAGGCAGTTTCGGATACCTGGCAAGGTCAAAGATCGAAAACACTTCATACATGACGAACTCACGGACCTCACTCAAACATTCAACGAGATGTCCGATGAGCTCATGATGCAGTATGAAAAGTTAGAAGAAAGGGTTCAGCAGCGTACTGCGGAATTGGAGCTGAGCAAAAGAGCTGCCGAAGCGGCCAACGAGAGTAAAACCTTGTTTATTGCGAACATTTCACACGAGCTTAAAACCCCGCTCAATGGAATTCTAGGCATGTGCGCTGTGTGCATGTCGGAAGATGATCCGGTCAAATTGAAGCGGTCACTCGGTATCATATATAAGAGCGGCGACCTCTTGCTTAATCTCCTTACTGATCTGTTGACTTTCAGGTAAGCAAATTTACTAATGCTCTGTATTTGAGAAGGAATTATGCGTTTCAAACGCTTTGTACATTACTGACGGGCGATATAGTAAGAATCAAGTCGGCCAACAGCTTGCTCTTGACGAGAAAGAATTCCGACTACGGGACGTTAGCTCGCAGGTCCTTGCCATCTTCGAAAAGCAGGCTAAGGAGGGTGGGATAGATCTACGCGTAAAGTTTGAGGGTCCTCTCGAGGCGAATCTTGACGAGCAAGGCAGACTCCTGGATCGTAGTGACCTTGCTCCTTTTGGCTTGGGGCGCCTTAAGGATATGATATTATGGGGAGATCAACATCGAATACTCCAGGTTGTCATTAATCTTGTGTCCAACAGTCTCAAATTCACTCCGCAAGGCGGATCCGTTTTTATCACCATACGTTGCGTCGGAGAGGCGTCGGTGTCAGACAGCAGCCGGAAAGGATCCGTGCAATCAAGACAAAGCTCGATGCGGAATTCCCGGAACAAAGTTCGAGCTTCAGTGTCTGAAGCATCGGTAGCGATCTCGACTCCGAACAATATGGAGACTGCAAATGCGATTAACGCCTTTGAGAAGCCAACAGGGTACTCTCACATCCTGGCCCATGAACGAGCTGCGACCCCTCCGCCTGGGAGATGGCTTATGTTCGAATTCGAAGTGGAAGATAGTGGGCCTGGTATACCTGAACACCTCCAAAGCAAAATCTTTGAGCCGTTCGTCCAAGGCGATCTTGGTTTGAGCAAGAAATTCGGAGGAACTGGCTTGGGGCTTAGCATCTGTTCTCAGCTGGCTGGCCTTATGAAAGGTACAATCAACTTGAAGAGCGAGTTGGGCCATGGAAGCATCTTTACAATGCAAATACCGCTCAGGCATCTCGCTAGCCGGGCTGATAGCACTGCAAGTTCAAGTAACATTAACCTGAACGAGTCAAACTTAAGGAAAAGTGTTTCAATGGACGAAATACGAACGCGAGACGCACCTCGCGATGATGCCCTCTCGGGTCGGTCTGTACAATCCGCTATCAGCAGTCCCCCAGGCGGTGGACCTGTTGCATTCGAAACAGACTCAAAACCTCGCTTGGTGGGTCTCAGTCAGCCCTTTTTCGCTTCCAATCCACCTATGGAGTCACCAAAGTCCCAAAGGGCTGCAATGGAGCGGGTCACCGCGGAAGCTACCGGAAGAGGAGATAAGGTTAAGGTTCTTGTTGCGGAAGATAACAAGACGAATCAAGAGGTTGTCCTTCGTATGCTGAAGTTGGAGGATATATATGATGTGACGGTTGCAAAAGGTAAGTTTCTTTAGTGAGTTCCAGAGAACGAACTTTGTGCTAACGTATGCAGACGGACAAGAAGCGCTCGACAAAGTTAAGGAGAGTATGGAAAGCCGAAATCCGTATAACCTGATTTTCATGGACGTTCAGGTATTCACAACTTGGTTACCAAGAAATTTTCAATCATTTAACTTATATTTTAGATGCCTAACCTTGATGGTCTTCAATCCACCCGCTTAATAAGACAGTCTGGCTTTTCAGCCCCCATAGTGGCTCTCACAGCCTATGCAGAGGAGAGCAACGTAAAGGTAAGCCTCAGTTCTCTAAACTCTGATTATATACGTTTTGACATCCATTAGGAATGCCTTGACTCTGGCATGGACTATTTCCTTTCCAAACCTATTCGGCGACCAGCGCTTAAACACGTGCTCAAAACTTATTGCCCCCCAATTCCGGAAGAAGAGAATGAAGCTACGACAATACTACCGCCTCAGCCACCTTCTCCACCAAGATCTGGTGGGCAGAGTTCCCGGTCGCAAATGCGAGGACATGGCAGCATAAACAGCGCCGTGGCTCCTATTACAATTGTCGCTAGTCCGGCTGTTGAAAGAAGCAAAGACTCGCCGAGTGTATCACCCATGTCATGACCCGAACGACCCCTGCGGATTTCATATTAGCTCATCTCTGTCCCACCGGGCGTTTTCAATGCTGCACTTTTTCTTCTTATGTGTTTCTAGGATATCACCGACCCGTGCGCTGCGCTGGTCTCCTCGTTGTTTCGTTCGTTTCATCCCCTTGTGCTACCTCTGTATTTGTTCATCAATGCGGGCAAGCATGGCGCTGGAGGCGCTATCGGACGCTTAAAATGGCGCATGCGGTATATCTGGTTTGGAAAAAAGGGCACTGGTCACCAACAGCCTCCTCCTTTGAGAGGATGAGCTGGGCGCTGAAGTGGAGTTCATGGCGAATTTTTCTTAGGACTGAGACTTTTCGGCTGTTTTTTGGCCGCCTGATTTGGATCTTGGAGTGGGTACACATGCGGATCCGTCCATCTTTTCCTTTGCGCATGGGTGCTTTGGTGGCGAAGCGACCTCTTGTTAATCTGGGAGTTTTGTAATCTTTCGGGCTGTATTGGGGCTTTTCCTTTTTGCGTCCTTTTCGGAGGGATATTAGGGCTTGTGCGCCTGTATGCGCAGCTAGGAAGCCAGCGTTGCTCGAGGCCAGGTGGCCGAATTCTCGGATGGAATCAATCAAGCTGAGCAATGTAAAAGCTATAAAATGTATTCATTTGCGGGAATTCTGACTACCTAGATACTCGTTGTGGTTGACTAATCCTATCGCCGTATCGAGCTTTGTAGGGCGTCTTCCGTAATCACCTTGTTTTGGCAACGTATGCGTTTTTAGAGGCTGTATCAGGGGCCTAGCGAGGTAGGCTCGCGAACTACAGTATTCAATCGACATTAAATATCGACTCATTAGGTGGGCAATCTTGATTCCAAGGATAAGAGCTCGAAACTCAGACAGCGTTGGATAATGTATGTCTACAAGATTTCTGAATAGCAGAAAATGCATAGTTGATTCTCTTCCACCTTCATAGTCATGTACCCTCATGCCCTGTCTAGCTCGCATCGAGCACGCCAACACCGTACAAATAAACGTCCTCGGCGTTTTGTCTCAGTTATTTTGATGTCACTTTCTCGCCAGCAAAAACACTCCCCAAGCCGTTTGGTTATCTTGTGAAAACTGAAGCATAAACGCGACAAGGGCTAATGCATTATGCAACCACAGCAGAATATCAGAATTTGCGTCTTGGTAATAGAAGTCAAAACAAAAGGCGACAAAAGACGGAGAGGTTTTGCTCTATTACGGTGAATGTACAAGGAAGCCAGAGATTAACGCCGTTGTTCCCTCCCACCAGTGTTTCGCCGTAGGAACAAAAGTTGGCCTATGTTTTTCTGAAAAGCGTGTTGATCTGAACTGGATATAAACTGCGAAATAGCGCCGCTCCTCGACTGGTATACTGGACATGATATGAGCAGAATCCGGCTCATTATGCTCATTAAACGCTCGCGATAATGGGACGGAAGATATATTAGTCCGCTTTGATTGCCCTAGAGTTTAAATATAATCAGCCCATGCCGATCCTCCTGGAAAATTGTCCCATGACACGCGACGTTTCATAAACTTACCCATAAATCCTCCTAACAAACGCATAGGCAGACAAAAATCCAATGGTGCCTGTCAGCAAGCCATAGACGCCGCAGGCAAGGAAGCCATAGCAAAAGAAGAGCAGACTGGAGACGAAGCCTGTGATATGTAGTTTGGTGAAGTAGTACCAAAGGAGATAGCTAAAGATCCAGACACTACTGCTGCCGCCGACAAGGAAGGATTGCCACCACCAGTGGTAGTTCTGCTTCAAGTTAGTCTCGAAGCATCTCGCTAGTAAAAAGAGGTTATATAATGAAAAGTCGCTTAACATACCTCCGAACATAGTTGCACATACGTGGCTACAATCGTGACCTCGATAACAGTAATAATTAGAATAACGCTGACAACTGCCAGGAATCCAAAAACGTAGTAATATCCACTCTTATCTAGCCACAAGCTTTGAAATACGAACATTAGTTCAATAAAGATAACGGCGAAAGGAACAAAACCGGCAATGAGCGCTGTTTGTATGCTCTTTGTGTACCAGGACTGGAGAGGGATCGGGCGTGGGGTCTGATTTGTTTTGATAGGGTGATCCCAGGCTCCAACGACAATGAAACCATACCAGCCCCCGATGTAGACGAGTGGTAGTTGAATCAAGAGCCATAGCGCAATCAAGCCGACGAGTGTACCGAACGGAATGGCTGTACTGGAAGCTTGCGCCCAGACAAAGAGGTTAAGGATGAAAACAGTGGCGAAGAGGAGACCGGGGATTAATGTTCCAGTCTAGAAAATCGTCAGATATCTTATCTCAAAGAAGAAATTACCAAAATAAAGCTTCGATAATGGTGACATACCACTAAGACGTTCTTCTGCCATAACTGCCCACCAAAAGTCTTGAACACCCTTGACGAGAAATATCCTGAGAATAGGCCCGCAACAACAAACAGTCCCATCCCCACACTGATATATCCACCCCGGAAACTTGGGTTGAGGATACCAAAACAGCTGAGAATGAGCAGGCCCGCAGCCATAAAGACGAGTTGCATGCCTGAGCCAACAAGAGGGGCTAGGAGACTACCATATGGAGGAGGCCTGAAAACGTCTCCATGTACCAATTTCCAGCCTGTAATGTCCTCTAAAGACTCCTCATCCGAAGATATATCGGCGTCAGCATCAGCTTCTCCAAGGTGGTCGAGAAGTCCACCCTTTTCTGCACTCTTCCTCGGTGATCTTGTGCCTCGCACTCTCTTAATCTTGGCTTTACCCTCTTCTGGACCTCCATCCTTGTAGGCCTTAATGTCTCCGCGAATAGTACGAGCAACAATGACAGCAACAACGGCGGTGAGAAGTCCTGAAATGACCAGTGAGTTGATAATAGCAAACCAATGTATCGTCGAGCTCTCGTCCTGGGCAACGAAATACATATCCCATCTGTTTTGCCACTCGAGCTTCGGCTCCTCCCTAAAATAGACAGAATATGTGTATGGGATGATAAGTGTTGCACCGTCATCCAAGTCATCGTCGTTCTCGGATACTGATGGATCGGCGTACTCCCCATCCGCATTGGTTATATTTGGCGAGATATGAAGTTCCATTCCATATTCCACGCTGTGAATATCCATAGGTAAGCCATTTTCGTCCCGATTGCCGGCTTCAATACTCTTGGGGAAAACTTCGAATCCGACGATGACCTTCTTGCCCTGTTGGCCATCTTTGCCTGGTGCTTGGTGATATCGAATTACCAGTGTCACATGGTTATTGATAAAATATTGCGGCTCGCTGGTGACTGAAGGGTAATACTCTTCGCCTATCTTAAATCCAGCTGCATAGTATTTGCGGGACTTATCAGTGGTAACAAAGCTAGTGGCCCCAGGGAGATTATCCACAATCCACTCAGCAACATAGCCGTCCCTGATAATCTCCTTGGCTCTCTTCAACCCCTTCATGTCCACTTGATGGCTGCAAAGGTATCGAACCTCTTCATCATTCCCCATGACCAGCTCATAGTCTGACACCATGATTCGATCACCCCGAAGCACTTCTCCAAGGTTCAGTGACAGGCTTGTTCCGCTGATCAGACTTGATCCAGAGTGTGTTCGTCCGGTCGGTGGGCATACGAAAGGCAGTTCAGAATATGCGTACTGCAGCTCGGTATTGTCGGAATAGACCTTATTGACGAATAGCGGTATGGTCTCGCCATCTCGATAGCTTTTAATGGAGAAACCTAGAGTTGTATACCAATTAGAACACGTACATCCACCGGCACGTTCACGTCTTTGTGCATACCAGGAATATAAAAAGCCTGCGTAAGGGCTAGGAAAGAGCAGAAAATGGCACTTCTCCTTACGTCTGCGTGCATCGTGTAAGAACGGGAGAAAGGTGAGAGAAGATCCAGGCGGGTTCGAGGACGTGGTTGACGCAGACAGCAAAGAAGCTTTTGCGGCTCTGAGGATCAGGAAAGGCGCAGGCTCGGCAGTGGAGAATCGAGATTAAGGGCTCCTTTCACGTACGCGGAGAAGTCAAGGAGGCTGGCGGTGATCTGAGATACGATAAAGGGCACAGGGCGCTGGACCGCGAGAGAAGGGGGCTGGGGGATTAACGAGTGTAATTGGCACCTAGTACCGGTGTTCTAGTGCTGACTGCGTTGCTTTCTGAAGTGTTGAGAGGGAGGAAGGAGGAGCAAGCCAGACCTCAGACGGGAACATCCTTCAAGGGTTTCCTCAGCGTCCTCGAGGCACTGGTACTAGGCCCGCTTTTAGGCGCCTTAGCGACCTTCGTTATCTGTCGTCTCTTCCCTGCCTCGTAGCCTCTCACGCGTCTCCCATCCCCAGCGCCTCCAGTCTTTAGTGTGTGCTCTGGTTCGAGGAGCGTCCCTGCGAGCCCACAGTGGCCCCCGGCGCCCACACTGCCCGCAAAGCCGCTCAGCTGTCCGCCTGTCTCAGCAAACCTCCGTCTCTGGGTGGCCTGTCATGCAAATCATTTCGCCCCTCACCACATACCGCCCTATGTTCCGTCCCTCATTGGCGATATAATTATACGCTGTCGCCATGATGCGCGTGTTGATGAGATCTGATCAGCCATTCTCTGCGCGCAGGGGTGCTTTCCCGACCATTTGTCTCCAATCAATCTGTTGGGGAGGACGGACCGAAGGTCTCTTTACGACCAACCAATTAACATCAGCCAAGCTTTGGGGATAATGACGGATTGCAACGTATATATTCGAGAATTACTACAGATGCAACTATGACTAGGGAATACATAACAGGTACTCGCTCACCTTTGGTCGCTTGCATTAATCCAAGATTCATCCACCAATGTCCCAACCGCTACGATAGAAGAAAGCGTTTGTACTAAATTGGCGAGCAATGATCCTCTAGGAGATGCTTCAAAATGATCTTGATGCCCCATTAAAATGCACAGAACAAACTGCGGCTCAGATATTTACTGGGTTAAGCCATCAGCCAATGTTTGATAAAAGCTTCTAGCCATTTGCCGACAAATTATTACGGGGTGAGGAGTAATCTGGACAATCCCCGGCAAGCAGAGACAAGAATTCAGCAAGAGTCAGCAACCACAAACTACACTAAATCCGATAATCCAAGCCTTGTCTATTCCAAGAGTCTCGGAGGCACTGTTTGGGGTCCCTTGGTCTTTGGGAGCGAATCTAGGATGGGGGGTTGCTATCATGGCTGGGTCAGTCTGGGGTGTTCAGGGTGAGCTCCTACTCAGTGTACTAGCCTAAGCGGTTACGGATATTATAGCACCAGTGATGCCCTGGACTACGTTTTACTATGCGATTGCTGCAGCGTTATTTCCTACAACTCGTACTTCAGACATTATATTTGCAGCTGTAGTATATAAGAAGGCATGCACAAGCAACGGCGCGGCAGTCAGTATCAAAGGAAGTGAATCAAAAAGAGGATGCGATACATAATAATAGCACCACTATATTACTGACTCTTTACCAGGATGTTGATAACTTTTATTTGTCGGGTTGTGAGAGATACCGTACCATTATGCCTATGAACGCAGAAACATACAGCTTATGCTGCGGGCCAAGCCGCAACAACTTCCAGAACTATGAGCTTAGGAGAGCCGCAGCCACAATTGTGAGAAACTCAATTCATTGTGGAGCCATTGGCCTGGCATACATAAAACCGATTATTTTTTCATGTTGCCGAATTAGTATATAGCGTCAAAGAGCAGCTATGAAGAATACCACCAGCTATGCTCCACCCGGCCATCCAGCGCTAAAACATTTCTTGGTAACTCTTAATACTCACTCTTGGCTAAAAATCCCTTGACTTCATTACAATTCCCTAAATTATCCCATGTTGGGATACGAGGAAATAAAAAAATACTTTTGGATGCGACTAAGTGAGAGTATTAACGGCTCACTCGATGACGATGCGGCATGCCGCTCACTCGGCTTTAAGTTCAATTGTACGCCATAGCCTAAAGAAGCCTAGTGTGGCCCCACGAAAGCTTGAAGGTCAAAATCGAAATCTGCGGCTCACTGCCTTCTTCTTTTCCCTTAGGCGGTCGTCCTCACCAACGCTGCGTTTCTTTGCTCACAAACAGACTCTGAGCTCGTCTCAGTCCGTCCCTTTATGCAAATGAGAAATTCGGAGTAATCTTCAAACCACACATGCCACCTCGCTTTGCGAGCTCCGGCGTCACTGCCCGTGAGGGCCTGGCGTGACTCACGTCTGCACTTGGCATCAGAAAGTCCAGGACCTTTCTGGGTGTCCTTATGCTTGCCTTCGGGCTCGCATTTGGCCCCGGTTAGATATCCTATGGGAGCCGGTGCGAAGATTGTGTGCTTCTGCTTGAAAAAGTACGAAGTGACATTTTAGTGCAATACGCGGCGTGCCGGACCTTAAGTAGCTGAAAGGTGAACAAGGAAAGGTATTATTCGATTCCGATTACTCTGGTGAGGACGACCGCTTCACCACATTTTTAAAAATGTAAGTGATGTCAGGTTTTGTGATTCCGAGAGAACTATTTGAGGATACTGCTAATGAATATGAGATACTGAGACCGAACATTTCTTTTGATGCACTCAGTACTAAATTCTAGTCAAACTCCAACTGCTATGCTCTAGCGGCGCGTATATCATCAACACCTACCGCCCTATTCATCATAAAACGACTATGTACAGACCAATTTTGCAATCCCCTATTCCCGGGCCTAAAATTTTTTACAAACCCCCACGCGACTTTATCTGCATCCAGGTTGGACACCAACTCTTCAAGTTTCAATTGAAGAAGCATCGTCTTTCTTTTCCTTCGCAAACATGATATCAGTTCGTAACGTGAACTTAGTACCTTGCAGAACGTCATCTCCGGAGTGAAAAAGGAAAGCATGCTGGAAGAGTAAGATCCTGCCAATCTTCGGTTCGACATCAAGACGCTTCTTCATGTTGTATGAGTGGAACGTTGTAGCACCACCTTTCAGTGCTTCGCCTGTCGGATTTGACGTTGCATCGTTGAGATAAAGATGTAGAGTGAAGTAGGACCTCTCTTTGTAGTCTGGTGTCTCATAGGTTCCGTCGCAGTGCGCTGGCGTACGTTAGTAAAGCAAATGCGTGATGCAGAGGATAACGCCACATACGCTTGAAGTATTCGCCTTTTGAATACTTAAGGAACCGCATCCTCTCATTGCAGCGTGTCAATTTCCAAACCTCACCCCGTCGGGTAGGCCCATTTCCAGTCACTTTCGGCCAATTCTCCAGCCGCTGTAATTCTGGAACGCTTGCTTCGATACGGCCCCAGATCTTTGCCACTATTTCCGGTGAGTCCCAGATAATACGCCCACAATTTCTGGTGTCTTCCATCAACTTTTGCCGACCTCCTCCAATGTTTATCATTGCTCGCTCCCATTTTCCACTAGTGGTCGATTCCGCAGCTGTAACCAACATATTGCATTCCTCTTCAGAAAGGATATTGTCAAGTATCACAGCGTAAAGGCCTTCATATTCAGGCAGAGGTGTCTTAAAGTCAATTCTTGAGATAGTTATGTCAGACGCAGGACCGTCGAGGAAGCCTGCAGGCAAAGATGAGGACATGGGTGAGGCCATGATTAGTAGGGATAGATGTAGATAGGTTTTTGGCAGGTCAATAAATAATAAGTAGATGGTTTTGAATATGATTCTAACGCGGAAGGAAAAGCAGTGCTTTTATACGCTGGAGCCGTGTATCTCTCGCTGCTGCCTGACACGCGAAGCTTAAAATCATGCTAAAACCCAGCTCCGCCTTCCTGAGAGCGGCGACGGCAAAGTCAGACCAACATTTAGGGTATTGCAGTGAATTAAACTGAATACCGCGTGAAGCCTTCACTACTTTCGGCAGCCATGAGTGAAATGTTGGGCGTAGCCAGAGCGAGAGTTTTGCCTTGCATAACTTGGAGACGCCCCGTGCCGGTTTCAGCATCCTGGCTCCATGAGGTCAAAACGCCAACCGCCAGCGCCAGTTCCAAGACCACATCTGCGTGAGCACATCGGTCATCAACACCACATTACCGCCACCATCGCTCGTTATCCCTTTTTCATTATTCGCCACAAAGCCCTCTCCTACAGGCCGCCGTTCAGCCGTCGCGCAATTCCATTCCCGCTGTCGAGGCCGCCATTCATTTCCAATAGTCGCGCCAAGACCACAACCTCATCTCGACCTGCTAATCTCCCGTCGCACGACATTTCGTCCAGAGCAAGAGAGCCGCAAAACACCATCAGAGCTACCAAATCCACTCTGAACTCCCTAACTGTCGCAACATTCACCATAAGAAACACTCGTTCAACATTCGCGTCTGTCAGCACCGCGCGATAACCGGATCAAGCAGCCCAAGCGCATCGAAGCGCTCACATTCAATAGACCTAGAATGAGCCCTCGACCTCAATTCACGGCTTGAGACTATATCAACTCCAACCTCAGTCTTCCTATAAGCTGCTCAATCTATAACTAGCCATGGCAGCAACATCTTCTCCAGTGCCGGATCTCCACCGGAACCGACTACCGACACTTTTTGAAGTATTGAGTAGGAGGACAATGGCACCAGTTGATTTATTCTCCTTCTATATATACATGCGAGATCAGCAGAAATCAGTGGATTATCTAGACTTCTGGTCAGTTCAGAGAAATTGAGAGGGAACTTCCAGCGGCTCGTCAGCTAATAATATATATGTCAGGCTCGATGTTTCACAGCATCTATCTCTCTGTCGACATTATGTTCGGCGGCTTCACAGATCAGTCATTGAAGATACGCCGGAATTAGAAAAGGAAACCAGCAAGCGCTCCTCCGCTGTCCTTGACAACGCTGGTGAAGGCCCCTCCGGCGAAAAAGCCACAACAACACCAGATCAACGTCTCTCCGCATTCCTGCGCTCTGATCAGGGCAGTAGACAGCACTCTCCACAAAACAGTCATGGGAGCAATAAGTCCACCCAATCAACTCCGGGGATGGAGCGGCCTCGACCTAGTTTTATGACTGCTGATAGCAATTCTCCCGCAAATGAATCTTCTCCAGGCCAGGACTCGTCTGGCCCTGACAATGTGCCGAAGCGCGAGGACCTCCGGGCTTCTGCAGAAAAAATTCTCTACACCTACCTCCTCCCCGGTTCAGAACGCGAGATCATCATACCGCAAGGAATTCTGAACGACGTACAAGAGGCAATTGAGGGCCCAGCGCAGCGTAGTGATCCGGAATTATTTGACGCGGCAAAGGATTACGTCTTCCAAGCCATGGAACGTGACGCCTTCCCAGGCTTCTTAAACAGCAAAGCGCTAGGTAATTTGGTTCCACCCAGCATGATGCTGCGGTTAATTGTCGGGCTGTTGGCTATGTTCGGTGGCTTCTGGGCAGCGTTCATCTTAATATTTCTTAATAAGCCAAGGCATATCAGATGTTGGGTGAGCGTTCTCTTCCACCGTTATGTTATGAACAACTCGTTAACAAAATTGTAACAGCTTATCCTCCCCTTCACCATCGGCACCTATGCCCTTACCTCCCAACAGTATATGCTCGATCCAATCCTAGTATTTGCAGGCTTGAGCGAATATACTTTTATGTCATTCGCACGGATCCGTGAACCCTACGTCAAAAAGCTGCTTCGCAGTCGCGCTTTGATGGCATTGGGGCTATTCATCTTGATTGACACGGCAACATGCGCCTTGTTCATTTTCGTCCCAGGCAAGAGACTTTAAGGATGCAGGTACTGATTGTAATTTGCTACTTTCTTTTTGAATGGACGTTTGAGATAGACGGAAGAGTCTGCACTATTTTCTCTCATGGCACCAAGCTGCAGGAAATTTAATGTCTTGCTTGACTATCTTTCTCTTCCTAAAAGCTGGCCTGCTTGGCACGCTAGTATACTATATTGAATAGGGCTCCACTCCAAGCTACACGTAGATACAGCTGTGCATGTTCGCTCTTTCTTTTTCAGCACTCGATTTCTTTGATTGCGATATTGGCTCTAATACCCCGGTTCCGCTTATTTTTCATGCCCCTTCTATACCTTCATCACAGCACAACTAGTATAGGTCGAATAGCAATTAGAGTAGGTGTGCCGCTACTTCCTGGGGAAGCTGAGCAGCACAAGTGGGATATATGCTCATGTGGGTCAGGATTGCAAGGCGTTGGGTAGTGAACGCTTGTCTTGTACGATGAACGATTGCTTATTTGCTCCTTTGACCGTAGTAATAAAAATGTAGAGGCCTGGCCGTTCTCCCGATGCGTATACGCTGTGCCACAGTAAGCTACTATTTACAAAACGTTATCGATGTACTAAATGGTTGTGCTTGGTACACGTTTGGCTTAATTTGACACGAACTGGTGGCCTGTGCGGCTAAGACGACGGCAGAGAGATCCGTCGGATGACGTTCAAGGGCGTACCCTAACTTCCCCGTCTACTTCATCGAAGGACAATGAAGCTTAACGACCACCGAATACATTCTTCTCCAATGCCTACCACACACCGATAACACCCATTCATACCTCTCACAGCTCGCCATGAGCACTACCACCACCAAAAGCAAGCGGGGTCCCACTGTTCTGGTACTTTTCGCTCTCCTTGCTCCGGGTCCTCCTTGAGGGCAGCTTCTCTTTCTACATATTCGCATCAATAGCCGAAAGGTACAACTTTTCTTCGTGAATATGGGGCTAATGCTTTTAACTTCTACAGGTGACTGACGCCCGTGATGTTCATCCCCGCATGTACCAACGCGCGCCCCTCCAGCGCACCGGGACAAAGCTCATCAGCGTGGACAATATCTTGCAATATGCGTCCGAGATTCCCTCACAGCAGCGTAGGGGCCCTCCGGATCGCCGTCCCCAAATCAATGCACGCACACCCAGTGGCCGTCACCCACTCGACCCTAAGCTTTCTGGTCGTTTAATACAACAACATATGCCCAGCCGTTCCAGTAAGGTCAGCGAGAAACTGGTCCTGCTACCAGAAACCGAGGTTATTACAGAAGACGAGAAAGGGGATTTTGAGGAGGATGACGCTGCACCACCACGAGATGAGCAGTTAGAGAGACGGGGAGTAAAGGGAGGACTAAACGACAAAAGTTATGCAGAACGGCTACCAAAGGCCAGGAGAGCGGAACAACTAGCTAGAGTCACAGCGTACTGCACAGCACAGGCATACAAGATGAAGAGTACGGCAGAATTTGTTAAAACGCAACACCATGCTAGAACGAAGCTGTATGATGATTGTTTGTACACTGTGTATCATTTACCCCTTCTGCCAGGGAGTGATGGGTACAGAGTTAGGAGTAGCCCTGTATTAAAGAGCCCAGGCGGCAAAAGCGTCTTGGATGAGGAGATCGAACGTAATGAGAGGCGAGAGTATCACGAAGGGTACTTTGGAGAGACCGAACAGTACGGCGTCCTCGCAACAGACGATAGTGAGAGTCCCGGCCAAAGCCCTCACGACCATTCGCAGTCCCAAGACCATCGTCGAGACTCCACTAGCTCCCCGCAACGTGATCCTTCTGACAACTCGGACGGCGAGCGCCGACCATCCTCTCCCCCTCGGATCGCCCCAAACGCTTTCTCCTTTGGCGAAATGTTCGTTTTCTCATATGGCGTCGCTGTCTTTTGGAACTTCACCGAACGTCAAGAAAAAGATATCCTCGCCGACCTGACCTTTTCAGCATCAAATACGGGCATATCGCTCGTTACGCGCCCGCAGCCCGAATCTGATTTCGAGACCGAAGAATTCCACTTCGAATACAACCCCGAAATTCCGCGTCCGAGAGTCTACAATGACATGATAACACTACGCAGCGGCGATCACATGATCAAATTAGCAATGAGCCATGCGATTGCGCAGAGCACCAAGCTGAGCTTCTTCGAAGAACGAATGGCGAAAACTATGCTTGAGGCGCAGTATGTCCCGCGTCGCCTCGCTCTTACGGGTAAGCTAGGCATGAGCAGGCGAGAGGTTGTCAAGATGATTGGGAGGTTGTTTACCAGCCGTGTTGATGTGAACCTATGTAAGCGGCCTTCTCAACTCGGAACCTCTCGCTCTTCTACCTCGAAATACCATTTCTAGTATCAGTATACTAACAAAACGATATAGCATCGAATATGCTTGACACTCCCAACTTCTTTTGGGACTCAGAACCGACACTCCACCCACTTTACACTGCTGTCCGTGAATATCTTGAGATTAAGCCCCGTATCCAAGTCCTCAACGAACGCTGCCGTGTCTTTCTTGACCTTGGCGAGATCTTATCTGACTCAATCTCAGATAAGAAAATGACGAGAATCACTTGGATTATTATTATACTTATCGTACTAAGCATTGTAGTCACTTGTTTGGAGGTCTTGTTGCGATTCGCAATTCTGCATGGCAAGGGAAAAGCGGGTGTAGCAGGGACAACGATAAGAAAAGGCGTTGGGCCTGCTGTGCCGGGGCCCGCACTATTAATCGCTAGAGGGCTGTGGTGGGTAGTGAGAAGGTTTAGAAGATAAGAATAAGAGCTATAGGCTTATACAACTTTCCAGACCGTTCTTAGCACATGCACAGGTTACTACGACTATAGACAAAGGTTGATCAAGCGTCGAATTTTTCTTATGCCAGCTCAGCCCTCCACATCCGGCAAATATCAAGTCAGACGAATCAAATTTCGTGGAACACTTTCTCGTTTGTCATGTTTAGGAATAGCCCAAGGAATCAACCATTAGTAATTTTTCATCAGTCATACCTACACTCCACCTCCGTTCTATAATCGCCTTACTAATCACCCAATTACATGCTAGCCGGTACCAAACACTCCTAAATAATATGTGAGCAACCCTCGATTAGTATGCAAACAGCCCTCCTGCTCCGCTTCCTCTCCCGCCGGGGCCTAAATTCTTTAGCGCGCGACTTAGTCTACAGCTTATTACGCGCGGGGGCGCACGTACAGGCGTAAGCGCGGGCGTATCTGTAAAGGCAGCTTATATACGTTAAATTAAATTAAACTGCGCGGTACACTGTTTAGAATACTAGGCGTAATTTTCAGAAATCTGAACTTCAACCTTAGACCGAACGAATGAGACTGTTCCACGTATTCCTAATAATCCGCCTCACACCTTCATCAACCAAAATATAACAATAACTGCTCTCTGAGCCTTGAATCACACTTACATACCGCTTAGCGCAACTCAGTAAACGAGAAATTGAAGTAGGCCTGGGATGATGACTCCATGCTGAACAGATACGGCTAATGTATTAAGCAGTAAGAACTATCTGAGAGTCATTACCACAAGCTCGGACGAAAAGAACTAAGATATATTCTCTGGTATGGTTTGTGCCGATGTTGGAGAGGCAAATGCTGACATTGCAGGTATCGGAGTAAGTACCTTTCACACCAGTCAAATCCAGTTCTGTTGCCGACTTCTGTAGCATCATAGGCTGAAATTTGCTAGGTTGTGACAGCGTTTGCCTTCCAGGCTATATCTGGCTTCATCTTGTCGATAATACTCCACATAATGCAAGCAGTCATACTAAATCATGCATCCCTCCACGCTGCACGCCCAGTCAGACGGAGTCTCTCCAGTCTCGCCTCACTTCGCGACGAGGTTCAGAGGATTGAGCAAGATCTCATTCATTCCATCCACCCCACTCATCAAGCAGAAAAGATTACACAACACTTCAGAGACCCACCTGGGACTCTTTGCGCTCTCCATGAACACGCACGAGAAAAAATGCAAAATTTGGTTCAGAATATGTGCCAAGAGTTACCCCAAACATTCGTAGACGAGAACATCCATGAAAGCCGTTCTCTGCAGGCCCGGAGCATTATAGCTGATATTGTATACTTCAGCAGCGACGTACAGACGCTGGCGGGTTAGTCCTCTGTGAACCCGGATTATGTGCTGTGCTAAAAAGTATCTTCAAGGTATTGCTCTAGCACTAGTTGGGATCATCCGTCGATCATCTTTGAGTCTTTACCAGCTTCACCTCATCTACGACACAATTAACCTTACAAGGTTCGTACCACTGCTTGCTATAGCAATAATGGTGTTGGCTAAAATGCTGTCAGCATCTCTAACTGCGCCGCTCTCATCTCTGCATCTGCAGTAGATCGTTCTAATCTGCCGTCACGAGTGTTTTTGATGGCCGTCTTTGGGCTCCTTTATTTTGTCTTTGTTATAATATTCGGCGTACGTCTCGGCCAGTGGGACGACAACATTCCAGGTCGTTGCTACAATTCCCGTGGCTTAGCATTACCTGATGCCCATCACCCGTACGTTGACAAAATATATCTGGGTATTACGTGTATGTACATGTTCTGTGTGCTATTTACTGCATTGAGAATCGCGATTTCGAGATACATAGCCGACAAGGCTGGGGGCGAGCGGTTCCATGCTTCGGCCGACCGATCCTCAAAGTTTTACCACCGGGAGGGCTGGGCAAAACAGCAAGAGTTGTCTAACCAATTATACGCTTTGGATGCTTCAGAAACACAGACCTACGTAAGCTCGGCTTTGTGTGTTGCAATGCTTCAGCTTCCTCTACACTTATACTTTATCATCCGTCTACGCCTAACGAATGAGCCGTTACTCTCTAATGGTAATGACGAGAGTAAATGGGGATTTGGCCAGATACACGTCCTGATCACATCGGCAGGGCTCATAGTGGAGTGTTGCAAAGGTTGTCATAGTGCGTTCATGTGCTAAATGCTCTGCGAATATGATTATACTAACGCAGATGGACAGAATATTGGACTGCAATACGTCAATTCAAAAATTAGCATCGAAATGTTGCGCAGTCTGGTGACAAAGCTGAGATGTTGGTTGGAGCTCCTGCAGCGGAAACTCAAGGACCTGGTGCAGCTGCAATTGAAGGGAAGGATACAGGGGTTCTAGGGTGAGTTTAATCGAGGAATTGTTTCTAATGAAAACTGCTCATCAGCCTGTCCAGCGGTCTTTTAATCTCCTTGTGGAAATATTTAATCTAGTCGCCATAATTGTCCTTTGATTAATACTCAGTTGGTGTGTTCACCTGATGTTGGCTATCCGAGACCCTCCTTACGGGCGCACAATGTCTCATTTTATGCGTAGATTTTGATGTATCTCAGGCGTTGGTTTTGGTGCATCTTAGCCTGGTTTTGATGTTATTTTGGAGTTATATTTCAATGCATTTTGGGGTATCTCATTTCAAGACTTTTATTGCATTTTGCCACGAATATTTTACGCATCTTATATAAAGTATATATATATATCTAGTGGAAAACGGATCACACGCCTATATTATACTTTTAAGCTACTAAAGTTTAATTTATCTCTACGGGCGCACCATGCCTCATTTTATTCCTAGATTTTGATGCATCTTACGGGTCGATTTTGGTGCATCTTGGCTCTAGTTTTATTATTACTTAAGATAGTGTTTTAGGGTAATTTAAAGTGTCTTATTTTAAGACCTTTTATATATATATTTAATAATAAAAAAATTATACACGCGTATTATACCTTAAGCTATTAAAGTTTAACTTATCTCTATTATTATACTCACCTTAACAGTTTCGTTCAACTCTACGTCTGCTCTTGCTCGTGTCTCTGGTCGTACCTCTGCTCTTGCCCGTGCCTCTACACCTCCCTGTCTCTGCTTCTGCCTCTGCCTCTTTATCCGCCTCTTTCTACGCCTCTCCCTGCGTCTATCTTCTAATCTCTGCTTTGGTTCTAGTCTCCCTAAGTAGTGCGTTAGCTATCATATATAAATACAAGAGAAGGGGGCAGAAAGAGAGGCAGGGAGAGGCAGAGGCAGGGAAATGCAGGGGCTATGTCTACTATAATGTTTTTTCTACTGTATATAAAATAGCCCAATACTTTCTATACATGGATTTTTGCATTGGGTTGAACCCATTGTAAATAAAGGTGGTGAGTTTTGATGAGGAATTAGGTCGTGTGCACGGAGGCTTTTGTCCTAGTCAGGGCTCCCAGTAATGAATGAATGAATATT